>ONZH01029317.1:0-45494 GCA_900303285.1 Rhinella marina
AAAAAAATATTTTACAGAAAGGGTCAACTACAGACACTCCTAAACAATTTTTTAGGAGGGTCAACTTCGGACACTCCAAAACAAATTTTTGGGAGGCTCACCTACAGACATTTGACTGCTACCTCAATCTAACTTGGTCACTTGTTGGTGTCACTACGCTGTCACCATGCTGTGTCAGGCTTATGCCTGCGTCGTGGGGCGGGGGATAGCACAGCAGTGCCAGCATGAGCAGTGGTGTCACCTGCAGGCGGTGATGGACCTTCGTTGCACCTAGTTGGGTGCTTCCCTAACATGTGATGGGCATGTGCCTCGCCTTTCTTGGTCTGGGTGAGCACAATTGCCATGAGGGTAACCACCAGGCTGTTGCAGGATAATTTGGGGTAATGGTGGGATTAGGCAGCCTCAGAGGCATCCATGCATGCTGCCCCTGCTGTTTCCTGTCCATTTCCGTGGTGTTTCCATCATTTTCTGAGGTTTCCAGGTTTTCACCCAGCCTTCCCTAGGCAGAGCCTTGGTCCCCTGCAAAAATGCTTGAGTCTCCCATTGACTTTAATGGGGTTCGTTACTCGAAACGAGCACCCGAGCATCGGGAAAAGTTTGTCTCGAATAACGAGCACCCGAGCATTTTAGTGCTCGCTCATCTCTAGTCTTAGCCATTCCTGTGGGGTCTTGGACATTCCTGTATATGCAACAACTGGGATGTTGGTACAGTAAGTATGCCTTTCAGGCCATAACTGCCGCTCCCATCCTCCTCCACACATTCCCCAGCGGGGAGTTGCACATGTCTAAGAAACTCTGCCATAGAAGTCAATGAGTCCCCTCCTGTCCATTGTGTCCATGGCCATGGTGGCTGTTGTAAAGCATATCTATAAATGCTGTTAACAGTCTACAATGAGAAAATAACAACAGATTAGAAAAAAAAACGGTGTCACTGTTTAAAATCGTAGATTTCTTATAGCATATTTTTCCTGGAGTTTTTCAAGTACTGCAGAGAAGATTATAGAAAATTCTGGGTTACATACCCCTCCCCACAAAGTAATACAAGTGACTCCCTGTATGACAATGTGCATGTATAGATTTGAAGATCATGCTTTTCACAATAAGCTTGCGTTGTAGTTGCAAAGCGGCATGGCTTTCACCATGCCTTGCCAATTCAGAGTGGTGTCTCCCTCTCACAAATTACACCCATGTGAGGAAATAAACATATCCCCAACCAGCCAAAGCTAGCAATGAATCTCTATTTTCAGAACTGTACTTGTGTTATAGTAAATGATATGTAATGATTTAATTTTGGCAAAGCAGAACATTTAATATAATGGATGATTTCTCTAATGTATTCATAGACACTAGTTTGCATAGTCTTTCATATGCAGATTCATATAAAAATAGCTTACCAGTTAGCAACACTACATAAAAATATAATGCAAAGTCTGCATGCAAATTCCCTCTGCTGGGTCCAAATTCAGTTTTGTCTTCGTACCTGCTGAAATGATACAGAAAGTCTCAACATAAAGTAATTACAGTATAATTAACAAGGAAAGCAGGGTGGTGCAAAGTGAATGCTGATCATTAAAGTGACCTGATTTTCCCAAACCTCAACTAGAGAATGCTGATGGATATATATAAAAAGGCTATTCAGAGATGCCTTGGATTTTCCTCTACATAAAGATCATTTTGTACTGTGACAGTAAGGTGAAACAGCGGGGGTTCTGGGTGTCAGACCTTCATCGATAACATACTGGTGACCTATCCTAATGATACATGTATATATGCAGATCTGAGGGAACTTGCCTGTGCAATACTCCAGAATAGGGTAGTTGCAAATTGTTATTTAATGCTATTTGATGTATATAACTGTGTATGGATAAGTCAGGGTTAATAATCATGTCTCTGCCCCTGTAGGAAGCTGGGAGATGTGCCCCTACTTCAGGCAGTAGTGTGTTATCTGAGGAAGTGAGAGGAACTACATGTGCTCATTCCTCAGAGGACTAGGCCTACATCCCAGAGATCCACTATCTCTGAAAAATCTACAAAGAGACATCCTTCTCTACTTTAGAGCACTGCAGAAAAGAGAAAGGAAATACTAGAAGTTCCAGAATCTATAAGACCGAACATTGGAGTCAGTAAGGCATTTGCTGTTTAAGAGAGAGGAGGAGTACCGTACTACAACTCCCATCCTTGTTTATAACTATAGTCACTATATGGAAAAATTTGCACTGTGAATTACTTGGAATTATGTTTGATACCCTTGAATATAGTCCTATTCTGCACTTTAATAAAGAGAGATCTTTTTATTTTCTGGAACTTGCCTGTTTGTTGTTTTGAAAATATATTTTATTTTATTAAACGTCTAATGGTGGGTTCACATCATGTTTTATGCTTCCATTTGACGTATATGTTACAAAAATATGATACAAAAACGCAGCTCACTATGAAAAAAAATGTATATATTTTTTTTTTTTATAATGGAACTCTATGGTGAACGGATGCCACTGTATGGCATCTGTCTGAGGCATCTGTTTTGTATAAATTGTAAAGAAGGGATAAATGTGATGTGAACTCACCCAGTGTAAAACAAATCATATCACATCAATTGTACAATCCTCTATACACCACATTACAATAGTTGTAAGATTCCATCAGAGAGAAATTACGTGGGAATACCAGCAAAAAGGTTATATATATATAAGAACCAAAATAAACCAGGGAAATGGGGAAGAAGAAAAAGGAAAAAAGAGTGGGGGGCAAGAGAATTACAGTATTGGGATAGAAGCACCCCCTGATCTTACCAAAGCACCGTGATATAGCTTGGTACCTGAACACACCTAAAAGATGCCAACACATCAAAAACCCCTATATTTTTTCCTGACTCCCATATAGCTGCAAATTTGTGTGAAGAATGTAATTCCCAGTGAGCCAGTTGTTCAAATCGATATAATTAATCACCCCTATTTTGCCAGTGTGAGATCGAGGGGGACTCCTCCTGCTTCCAATTACTAGCCACTAAGATCCTGACAATAATGTATATCTGCTTCTTCCCTCCTGCCTTCTATTCTCCTGAGGAAGCAATAGGCAAAACCAACTGGCTGAGTGAGGGCTTCTAAGGCAGACTCTCTCTTTTGGTTGAGCCTTTTTTAGGCCCACATAGTCGGGACATGCTTTGGTACATTTACTGAATTATGTCTTTGTGCCATGTTTATCAGTGAGGTCATTCATTTGCACTTGTGAACTTTATTTTACTGCATTCCTTTGCTGGATGCTGGATTTAGACCTTTTGATATTAGTTCTTACATGCTCAGCATCCGTACTTTACATTTTGCATTATATGGTCTGCTATGAGTTTGTCCCTCACATGAATTCTGTTTCTCTACTGTTGTGTTGACTCCTCCTATTTTAACTTTTATTATTTTAAGTGCATTTAATAAAGGATATATTTTTAATACTTTAGCTCTGGGTGTCAACACCAGTTCTTATTGTAGGTTAGTTTGTAGTTTTGGGTGTGCCCTCTTATTAGGTCTAGAAGCTTATATGTTTTCATGTGCTGCATGATGTCTGATTTTCATTATTTTACATTAATTATGAGTAAACCCTTTAAAGTCAAGCACAACATAGTAAGGAAGAGAATGGAGAACATGGCTGAGCTCCTGGATACACAGTGAAAATCTTAATGTATTTCTTAGTTTTAACTTTGATAGAGACAAAATAAAATCCATGGAAAGGAGGAAATTAGCGAAAGAAGTGCTTGGAATTGCTGAAACACGTGGAAATAATATAGCCCATCCCTATGTAATGATCAGCATACCAGTGAATCAATCATATGGACTCTATTCCTGAATCTGTACAAAAGCAATGAGCGTCTCACCTAACTGAAAGATGGAAGTAAATTGATAAAAAAAGTGAAGCAATATGCCAAGCTACTGCACCTGTCTGGTGCCTTCAGATACTGGAGAAAAATATATATTCAATAGTGGTGAAGAGCTCCAAGTATATATTTCAAATAGATTTAATAACACGAAATTCAAAACATAAAAACAATTGCTAACTTTCTAGGTGCTTCCTAGCAGAAGGGAAGAGCAGCAGTTCTAGAGAGTTCTAGTCTAGGCTAAACAATGAAGTCTAATAACAGCCAGTGCAGGCTAAACTATGCTTGCCATGGAATCAGATGTATGAAAGATATAGCAACCAGAGGAAAGTGTTCTTCGGTTGCCAGAAGATATAGCAACCAAAGGTAAGTGTTCTTCAGCTGGAGCAGGAGCAACAAAAGGGAAGTAGCTTGTAGAGCGCCAGGATTCAGTTAGTATGCTAATTTACTTTACTGAGTGTCAGGAGGGGGACAACAGTCAAAGGCACCCCAATCTAAGGATACCAGAACCAACCAAAAGTCCAGTAACCAGACCCAAGCAGAGAGAAAGAAAGCAGACTTATTAAGCAAGCCTGTCAGCCTAGCAGAGAAAGAGAGAACGCATAGTTACCAGTTTGCCTGCTAGTTTATGCCAAAGCCTGCTGGAACCAAGACAAAGCCTGAATGTAAGAAAAGTAAAAAATCACACTAATAAATGCAGTGTCCGACAGATATGCTGCATGCCCAGCAGCTAAAATAATATGGATCCACAATTATTTTATGCACAAGTTGCAGGAATATTAAGTTCCTCTAATATATAGCTGATTACTTTGATTGTAGTTATTCAGCCAAAGTTGAAAGAACTAATAATTCAAGTGAGCAGCAGATAAATCTCCATTTAAAGGCGTTGTCCGGGTTCAGAGCTGAACCTGGATATATCACCATTTTCACCCAGGCAGCCCCCGTAATATGAGCACAGGAGCATTTCATGCCCCAATGCTCTCCCTTGCCCTGCGCTGAATCGTGCAGGGAAAGGGTTGTTTATTTATATTTTTTTACACTTTTAGGCGGAGTTCCTGCAGTGTTCTTGCTCATGCCACCGGCACTGATGGGTGGGCTTTAGCGCTGCCCTAGCCATTTTACAGGCCATGGCAACAGTTAAGTCCGCCCATTAGTGCCGGTGACGTCACCGGCTTACTGCTAGGCAGAAGCCTCCGGCTAGCCTTGCCCATGGAGAGCCTGGTACGTCACCGGATCTCCATAAAATGCCTCTGCCCTGTGCGATTTAGCATCAGAATACGCCAATCAGGGGGCAGCTTGGATGAAAATAGGGATCTGTCCAGGTTTAAATGTTAAAGATTAACATATCCAAATATAAGGGCTATCAGATTTTTCAAAGTAGTGAATGAATAGAAACAGCAGGTGCTTGAGCGACTCTGTCCCTGCCGTTTACCACTCCATAGGAGAATATATAGTGTTGCACACAAACAAGTGAGCTGTATGGCAGCTTCTTACCACTCCAGACACGGTGTATAGGGCTTCGACCAACACCAAAAGATGGTTAAATCTGTAGGGTGCTGTGCAATTGCGCTCTGCAAGGGGTAGGTCTGCTGCAACTTGCAGTTCCACTGGTTCTGTGATGTAGCTAGGCCGGTGGATTGGTTTGATGTGTCGATTGTCTTTTGGAAAGGAGTGGATGAATAGATGCCTCTTGCTGCTGCCAATCAAACAATTCTCAAGCTGATGGAGGTGATGTTTTGACAAAAAAGGGGACTTTTCCTTCAAATAGCCACTTGGGATAAGGTGATACACATTTCAGGGCTCCTGGTCCCCTCCTCAGTAGTCACAAGAAAGATTATTTTCCTAAATAATTAGTTAAATCCCTGGTGCCAAGTGTTTCAATTATCTCTAAGAGTGTTTAAGGTTTGCTGGAGGATGTACACATATTTATTTTGTGTTATACTGAACTTCTTATGGTGGTGATGTACTGTATGTGATATAAACACTGTAAGTCACAGCCAGGAATGAAAGGCAAAAATGAAAATGTACAGAATGAGAAAGCAACCATAAATGGAGATTTTACTGCAATATCCTAAAATCCTTCAGTTTCACGCTGCTCACTAAGCCTAATAATATGATAAGACTTCCTGTTCTGTACAGATTACTTTTCAATAGTCACCTCACAGTCAGGATTACACAGATAACACCTATATATCACTAACACAGGATCCGTCATTTATAATAGGTGATGGTCACAGGTTATCTACACTCTTCTGACCTCTGCACGGGCCACAGAACATGCCTAGAAAAATCTCTCATAGTAGTCAGCTCCAGTCTATTCTATCTATGGCCCATGTGACTCATGTAAAGGGAGGCCGTACTAATGTGATAGCTTAGGGAAGGCCGGCATGAGAGGTTTTGGTGTGAGGGGTCCAGCACTGCAAGGGTTAACTATTTTGAAAAGTAAGGGGGGGGTGTGATTTGAGGGGTGGAGTATTAGGGATAAAAAGGGGTGGGTTGGTGGGTATCAGGAGCAATTTTGAGAAAGAGGAGCCAGGGATCAAAAGGAAAGGATCACAACTCCCATCATTAACAAGCACCTAAGTAATTATCATTACTCACCACAATGCTGGCAGTGGAGGAGATTATCAGGCAGTTGCGGACAGTGGCGGAGGCTCGGGGACCTGAATGGCTGCAGGAGCAGGTGTCCAGCTTGCTTCAGGGGGCGGCGGCGGGTACTGCAAGCCCGCATCCACGTTCCAGACGGCCGCGGCGGGTCCGTCCGCCGGCGCGCCTTAGCCCAGAAGAGATCCCCAGGGTCCGGCGCCGGGTTCGGAGCCCCTCCGGGGACCCTCCACAACGGGGGGGACGTTGGACTTTCTACTGGCAGTTCCTCCCGGCATGGGAGGAATCCATTGGTACAGCGGGACCCAGTACACCCTCTTCAGCAGCGCGCTACGTGGAGTCCGGACCAGGATCTGCGGCATCCCCCCAGGTCAGGAGGCCTGTGGGACCCACTCGGCGTGGGAGCAGGCCGGAGGAGACGAGGCTGTGCAGCGCGGGGAGCAAAGGACGCACAGGCCTCAGCAAGATGTCGGGCAGCGTGGTGCAGGCTCCGCCCCCAGGAGTGAGGAAAGGGAGATATGGCCAGCGCAGAGCGCATCCAGCATGGAGGATGCTGGGATGCAGTCTAGGCAGGAGGATTCAGCATCAGGAGGAAAGCCGAGAAGATCCACTACTTCAGGAGGACCATCAGGAACCAGGACCATCGGCTGCGGGGTTCACAGCGCCCGGGCAGCCAGGTGAGATAACATTGGGGACATGTACCTCTGTAGTTAGCTGTCCTGGGAGTTTAGTGGCTGGGGGGTCACAAGGGGATGTGGGGATGGGGCTAGGGCAGCTTTTGAGTAGTTTAGCCGGGTTGGTGTCAGGTTTGGGGGCAGCCGGGTCATCTCTGCTTCAGGCGTGGGGATTGGGCGCAGGTACGAGCGGGCGGAGGCGAATGGGGCTAGCTGGGCTGTGAGTTCGGTGTCTGTTCAGACACAGGCAGGGGGTGAGGATAATAGACCCAAGGTAGATAATGTGGCGAAGGGGGAGGTGTACATCTGCTTCGAGGGCCCGTTAGGGGCGCATTTGAAGCAAGAGGTATGGGAGCGGATATGGAAGGGGGAGCATGTTGAAATTTTCTCGTTACTCCCTCTTGAACGGTTTAACCTGGATAGGAATAAGAAAGATGAAGGCAAAAAGGAGGAAGAGGAAAAGCGCCGGTATCGGTTGATACCGCGCACTTTTTCAAACTGGCTCCAGGCATTTGCTATTTTAGCAAGTGTGATTGGAGAGAAGACGCCACACTGCTGCTCGGCTCTGTTTTGTTATTTGGATGCCATAGGTGAGGCGTATCGGGTTTATGGGGGGACTGGTTGGCTCCGTTATGACGAGCAGTTTAGGCAGAGAAAAGCGGTCCGCCCTAATATTCAGTGGGACCACAGAGATATTGGGCTGTGGCTTAGGGTGACAGTGCCTGTGTCCCCCTGGGCAGTCCTTTCGGGGGGAGTCAAGAGGGACAGGACAGTCCAGTTTTGCAGCGGCATCAGCCAAGGGCTTGTGCTTCCTTTTTAATGAAGGAAGCTGCAGATTTGGTGCCAAATGTAAATTCAAACATGAGTGCTCGTCATGCGGCGGTACTCATGGAGCCAATAGGTGCTTCAAAGGTAACAAAGGAAAAGCAGGTGATGGCGCTGCAAAAGGGTTTGACTCCAGTACAAGTGGAAAAGATGGGGCCGTATCTAAATAGATACCTCCATCGTGATGCGGCAGAATTGTTAAGCAATGGGTTTAAGTGGGGGTTTAGTATTCCGTCGGTGCCGTTGCCAGTGGTTATGGTGCAGAAGAATTTGTGTTCGGCACTTGAGCATCCGGAGGTAGTATCCGAGAAGTTGGCTAAGGAGGTTGCATTGGGGCGTATGGATGGGCCGTTTTTGGAACCGCCGTTAGCCAATTTGAGGGTGTTGGGGGTGGTGCCTAAAAAGGAGCCGAACAAGTTTCGGCTCATTCACCATCTGTCCTATCCAAGAGAGGCGTCGGTCAATGAGGGTATTGACCCAGAACTTTGTTCGGTGGTATACACTTCATTTGATGCGGCTGTGTCTTGGGGAAGGAAGTTGGGTACTGGGGCATGATTGGCAAAAATGGACATTGAGGCAGCTTTTCGCCTCTTGCCGGTGAATCCAAATAGTTTGCACTTGTTAGGTTGTTTTTGGGGCGGGGGTTATTTTGTGGACAGGTGCTTGCCCATGGGGTGCTCTGTGTCGTGCACATATTTTGAAGCATTTAGCTCATTTTTGGAATGGGTGGTAAGGAATGTTTCTGGTTGTTCAGCTATTATACATTATTTAGATGATTTTCTTTGTTTGGGGCCAGCGGAGTCGCAGGTTTGTTCGTAGTGGTTAGGTAGTGGTGGATAGGGCAAGGAGTTCTCCTAAAATTCGGCTGCGGGACTTACCCTGTTAGGTAAACTCAATTTTGCATGTCGTATTATGCCAATGAGCCGGATTTTTTGCCGTCGATTAGCGGGGGCTATGGTGGGTGTTTCTTCCCCTCATCATTTTATTCATCTAGGTAAGGAATTAAAAGGGGATCTGCAGGTCTGGTCAGTTTTTCTAGAGAAATTTAATGGTAGGGCATTAGTGTTGGGTGAAGCAGTTGATAGTTTTGATTTTGAGTTTTTTTTGGATGCAGCAGGGGGACTAGTTTTGGGGTGTACTGTCACGGACAATGGTGTGCGGATCGATGGCCGGGGTCCTGGGTGTCAAGGGGTTGGGTGCAGAATCTAGCCCTGTTAGAGCTTTTTCCTATTGTGTTAGCAGTAGAATTGTGGGGGGACAAGTTTAGGAATAGGAAGATTCGTTTCCATTGTGATAACCTGGGAGTAGTGCAGGCTGTCAATAGTTTGACAGCGTCGTCACCTCCGGTGGTGGGTCTGCAGTAGCATCTGGTGTTTGTTTGTCGTTTAACGCTTGGGTGGTGGCGGTCCATGTACCTGGGATGTCTAATTGCATTGCGGATGCCCTTTCTCATTCGCAGTGGGAGCGTTTTCTTCATCTGGCACCGGAGGCGGACGTCGAAGGATTGGCGTGTCCGGAGTCCCTGTGGGAGCTCTTGGAGGTACCATAGAAGCGTTATTGCAGGCATCAATGAGTGCGGGTACGTGGGCGGCTTATGGTAAAGCCTGGTGTGTTTGGGAGCAGTGGTGTAGGGAGTTAGGTACCCGGTGGATGAGGGGAACATCCCATTACTGTTATTTTTGGGTCATGTTAGGGAGGAAGGCTGTTCGGTGGCACAGTTAAACAAATGGATAGCGGGGTTAGCTTTTGGTTTGAAATTAAGGGGATTTCCTGATGTTACAAAAAATTTTCTGGTGAAACAGGTTTTAAAAGGATGGAGACGGGGGCGGAAGACTGAGGATAGGAGACGCCCAGTTTCCTTTGCTTTGCTGCAAAGAATTGGCTTGCAGTTAGATGGGGTGTGTCATTCACCAGAGGAAGTTAGATTGTTCAGGTTGGCTTTTCTCTGGCATTCTTTGGGGTGTTCCGGTTGGGGGAATTAGTGTGCAGTAGCGTTCGGTGTGCTGGGGGTTTATTGGGTGAAGATGTGGTTCTATATCAGGACAGGGTAGTGGTGAGGATTCGCAGGTCAAAGACGGATCAGGAAGGTAGAGGGAGTAATGTCATCTTGTTTGCTGTTCTGGGGTGTTTGTTATGCCCAGTTCGATGTCTCCGGGAATATGGTCTACGTTCGACTTTAGAGGGTGGTCCTTTACTTAAACATGAGGATGGATCATTCTTGTCTCGGTTTCAGTTTTTAGCCATTTTTAAGCGCTGTTTGAAAGGGTTGGGGGTCGATCCGAAGGATTATACTGGGCACTCATTCAGGATCGGGGCTGCTACTGAGGCAGCACGTTGGGGAATGAGTGAGGATGTCATAAAGAGGATTGGCAGGTGGGAATCAGTTAGGTTTCGCTCCTATGTTAGGTTAAATCGTTTGTAAGTAATGAATAGTCTGGTCTAAAAAAATTGTGTGTTTATTTTGCTTAGTTTCAGGGAGCTCGCCGGCCCTAGTTTGGATTCTTGGGCATTCATTCGTTTTTTGGGGTGCTTTGAGAGCGGATGTGCGGCCGAACGGGCGTAAGTTGGGATTTCAGAGGGAGGTTGCAGTAGTGCGGTGGCTCGGTTCAAGAGGTATGTTGTGGGGTGGGGTGTTGCGGGAGGTGCATAGATTTGCTAAGTTGGATATTCCCCCTGATATTTTAGTCCTTCGTGTAGGGGGAAATGATTTGGGGGTTAGGCCATTTCGGGAACTAATAAGGGATATCAAATTCGATTTACTGAGGTTGTGGGCCCTGTTTCCATCTATGGTAACGGTGTGTTCGGACATTGTGCCTCGTAAGGTGTGGCGGGAGGCACATTCTGTGGATCGCTTGAATAAAGCCAGGATTAAGGTGAACAGGGCAATTGGTAGATTCATGGCCAGGAATGGGGCCTTGGCGGTGAGGCATGCGGAGCTTGAGTTGGGAGTGGGTGAGTTTTGGAGGGCAGATGCGGTTCACCTTAATGCTGTGGGCATAGATTTGTGGTCCTTAGGCCTGCAGGGTGGAATTGAGAGGACTTTAGGAGTGTGGGGGAACTCGCAATCTTGAGGATAAAGTAGTCAAGTTGCGCGTTGTTGGCGGTGGGAGGTCCTTGAAGTTGGTGGGGATTGATGGTACTCGAGAATGGGAGGGCCTCAATGGTGGGGCTGGACTCTCATGGTTGAGCAGTTGGTTTGGAGTGAGAGGCATCCATCAGTTGGTGTCTCCGAGTTGGCGCTTTACGGCTGGAGGCAAGATGAAAGGGCCATGTTGCTTTGTTTGGCTATAAGATAAACAGACTTTGGGGCTTTAAGGACCTCCCTCGTCAGGGTTAATTTATGTAAGTTATGTTATTTATGGTTATTTATTTTGGTTCATAAAACGGCTGCTGTGGCCTTTTAAATCCGACCTAGTCTCTGTGTCTTATTTATGGGGAATAGATAATTTGGGAGGGGGTTTAATCGGTGGTAAGAGGACCCAAGAGAATTAACCAATAACCTATTCAAGCGTATCTCTAAATGCTGTTAACAAACTCACACAAAATGGATGCCCTCCATAAAAATCCAAAGTCAGATAATAAAAATAGATTAGAAAAAAGTAAATGTCTGTGTTTTGAGTGTTTTGAATTTGCTAAACTCTTGACTCAAATAGTCTCAAATAGCTGGCACACTTATTCTACCAAGACTGTTACAGACTGCTGGTTAATATGTTGAACTGGCAGCATTTGTGCCAAATAGTCTTTTTTTAAATTATCATTCTTATATTCTCTTACAATTCAAAACATTAATTATAATTGTGTACTAGAAAGAATACATCACAAGCAGAGGCGTAGCTAGAGGTTCAGCACAGGGGGGGCGAAACATACTTGAGTGGGCCCCCCACTTATTGGCTTCCCAAACGCACGTTTCCAACTTCACAGGCACATACTACTAGTTGTGGTTATAATATTGTATTAGGCCCCTTTCACACGAGCGTGATTTCCGCGCGGGTGCAATGCGTGATGCGAACGCATTGCACCCGCACTGAATCCTGACCCATTCATTTCTATGGGGCTTTTCAGATGAGCGTTTTTTTTCACGCATCAGTTCTGCGTTGCGTGAAAAACGCAGCATGTTCTATATTCTGCGTTTTTCACGCAGCCCTGGCCCCATAGAAGTGAATGGGGCTGCGTGAAAAACGCATTGCATCCGCAAGCAAGTGCGGATGCAATGCGTTTTTCACTGATGGTTGCTAAGAGATGTTGTTTGTAAACCTTCAGTTTTTTATCACGCGCGTGAAAAACGCATCAAAACGCATCGCACCCGCGCGGAAAAAACGGAACAACTGAACGCAATCGCAGACAAAACTCACTGAACTTGCTTGCAAAATGGTGCGAGTTTTCCTGAACGCACCCTGAACGCATCCGGACCGAATCCGCGACGCTCGTGTGAAAGGGGCCTTAGAAAGATGACTGTATAAACTGCAAGATCGTCTATGCTGCTAAGTACAGTACAATAGACTTTCTACATACCCTAGTCTAAATACTCTACCACATAATGCAGTAAAATATAGGATTAATAGGAGAACAAGGGGATTAATAGGAGAATAGGAGAAAAAACAAGGGGACTCCTATGTTAAAGGAAACGTGTCCCCAGTTTTTACATCACTCCCCTGCCCCCATCAGACCTCAGATCAGCTTAATGTGCCCCCATCAGACCTCAGATCAGCTTAATGTGCCCCCATCAGACCTCAGATCAGCGTATTGTGCCCCCATCAGTCCTCAGATCAGCGTATTGTGCCCCCATCAGACCTCAGATTAGCATATTGTGCCCCATCAGACCTCAGATCAGCCTACTGTGTCCCCATCAGACCTCAGATCAGCGTATTGTGCCCCATCAGACCTCACATCAGCCTACTATGCCCCCATCAGACCTCAGATTAGCGTATTGTGCCCCATCAGACCTCACATCAGCCTACTGTGCCCCCATCAGACCTCAGATTAGCATACTGTGCCCCCATCAGACCTCACATCAGCCTACTGTGTCCCCATCAGACCTCAGATCAGCGTATTGTGCCCCATCAGACCTCACATCAGCCTACTGTGCCCCCATCAGTCCTCAGATTAGCGTATTGTGCCCCATCAGACCTCACATCAGCCTACTGTGCCCCCATCAGACCTCAGATTAGCGTATTGTGCCCCATCAGACCTCAGATCAGCCTACTGTGCCCCCATCAGACCTCAGATCAGCGTACTGTGCCCCCATCAGACCTCAGATCAGCGTACTGTGCCCCCATCAGACCTCATATCAGCGTACTGTGCCCCCATCAGACCTCATATCAGCGTACTGTGCCCCCATCAGACCTCAGATCACCGTACTGTGCCCCCATCAGACCTCAGATCAGCGTACTGTGCCCCCATCAGACCTCAGATCAGCGTATTGTGCCCCCATCAGTCCTCAGATCAGCATATTGTGCCCCATCAAACCTCAGATCTGCATATTGTGCCCCCATCAGACCTCAGATCAGCGTATTGTGCCCCCATCAGACCTCAGATCAGCGTATTGTGCCCCCATCAGACCTCAGATCAGCCTATTGTGCCCCCCATCAGACCTCAGATCAGCGTATTGTGCCCCCATCAGACCTCAGATCAGCATATTGTGCCCCCATCAGACCTCAGATCAGCCTATTGTGCCCCCATCAGACCTCAGATCAGCCTATTGTGCCCCATCAAACCTCAGATCAGCCTATTGTGCCCCCCATCAGACCTCAGATCAGCGTATTGTGCCCCCATCAGACCTCAGATCAGCGTATTGTGCCCCATCAAACCTCAGATCTGCATATTGTGCCCCCATCAGACCTCAGATCACCGTACTGTGCCCCCATCAGACCTCAGATCAGCGTATTGTGCCCCCATTAGACCTCAGATCATGGTATTGTGCCCCCATCAGACCTCAGATCAGCTTAATGTGCCCCCATCAGACCTCAGATCTGCATATTGTGCCCCATCAGACCTCAGATCAGCGTATTGTGCCCCCATCAGACCTCAGATCAGCGTATTGTGCCCCCATCAGACCTCAGATCAGCCCACCCAGCCACATAAGATAAAAATAAAAAACCTCTCTTACCTGTTCTGCGCTGCGGCTGCCCTCCGGTCCACGCTCCGCTCTCTTCCCTGGCCCGCGCACACTATGACCTGACGCTGCGTGCAGCGTCAGGTCATAGTGCGCGCCGCCAGGGAAGAGAGCAGAGCGCGGACCGGAGGGCAGCCGCAGCGCAGAACAGGTAAGTAAGATTTTTTTATTTTTATGGGCCCCCTTGAGTCACTGGGCCCGGAGCCGTCGCCCCCCCTGCCCCCCCGGTAGCTACGCCACTGATCACAAGTCATGATTAGAGTCCCACAAATAATTCCACTAACACTTTGAAGGAATTATTTAAATGTAAGTGGGCATATATATTAAGATTGCACTTATCCTATTTTTAGTTTGTGCCAAATGTATGTTTTAGAAAGTGGTAAAGGGAAGATGTGATACAAATCTGTGACACAATTGGGGAGATTTATCAAACTGGTGCAAAGTAGAACTGGCTTAGTTGCCCATAGCAACCAATCAGATTCCACCTTTCATTTTCCAAAGGAGCTGTGAAAAATGAAAGGAGGAATCTGGTTACTATGGATAACTTAGTCAGTTCTACTTTACACCACTTTGATAAATCTCCCCCAATATGCCAAAATGTTATACCATTTTCAGACCATTGTGGAGATGTAATAGTTTTTGTCCAAATATGCACCAAAAACTGTTTAAGACTGCAATGAAACAAGGTGCAAAATAGGACTAGACAAAAATATGGCACAAAAGTTGTCTAAAAGAACCTTGTCTAGCATGTTGTAAATGAAACACAATTTTGGCATATAATGCTGCACATGTTAGAATGAGGAAGTAAAAAGCCTGGGTACAATGCTATGTATACAGCCAATCAGCAGATAGCCAGCCCCTGTGATGTCACAGCCCTATAAAAACCCACAGCCTGCTCAGTCTCCATCATTTTCCAGTGAACTTAGTGCACAGAGAGACGTGACAGGCCCTAGGGACAGGGATTCATAGTATAGGAATATAATAGGGATGCATTATCCACGCTATAGGGAGAGAGCAGGGACCTATAGGAAAATGTAAAGCCTGGGTAATAGGTGTTATGCCATCACACCTTGCTGCACATATTGGGGTTACACAAAGTGATCTAATCTACAGATTTTAGGGGTTTTTTTGCATTCTTTGATACATCAGTAATTCCAGTAATCCTAGTTTCTGTTATTGGGGTAAAATAGCATTCTCATACAACAAGTTTTGGGGTGTATTTATTTTATGTATAAGTGCATCAATTCATTCTTGATTCTGGAGTGAAAATGCGGTCTAACACAACAAGTTTTGTGGTGTTTTGATTTTATACATAAGTACATCCATTCACCCTTGTTTCTGGGGGTAAAATTGCAGTCTGATACAACCAGTTTTGGGGTATATTTAGTTTATATATCAGTACATCCATTCATCCTTGCTTCTGGGGTGAAATTGCAGTCTGATACAACCAGTTTGGGGTGTATTTTTATTTATTTATAAGTACCGTACATCCATTCATCCTTCATTCTGGGGTGAAACTGTGGTCTCATACTACAAGTTTTGGGGTATTTTTATTTAATAGATAAGTACATCCATTCATCCTTGATTCTAGGGTGAAATGACGGTCTGAGACAGGTTTTGGGCTGTTTTTATTTTATATATATGTACATCCATTCTTCCTTGATTCTGGGGTGAAATTGCGGCCTGATACTACAGATTTTAGGGTGCTCAAATTATATTACACTTAAATATATCTGTTAATCCCTAGTTGTGGAGTTGGTGAGAAATTGTGGCCTGGTACTATTGCTCTTTTACCCTTGCAGTTTTTTTTAATGTACAGTATGTCATACAGGCCCTTCTAAGGGAACAGGCAGTGGCCAAAATGTTTCTGGAGCTGGCCTAAGTAGCGGCAGAAGAAGGAGGGGTATTAGCAGCAGTCAGCGACAGGCCAGAGCTGCCAGTGTCATCTAGCGGTCGTGTTTTGACAACAACCCATCTGTCCTTGAATAGTTGACTCAGTCTTTTACTTCGTTGTAAGTGACATCAGACACCTCCAACCAGGAGTCAGTGGGTTCCTCTGACACAACACTTAATTGGCATGGCCCGGAAACAAGCTCTGTGTCCCCACCTGTCCTCAACCTACCTTTGTCATTTTCTGTTCCCTCAGCTCGAGAAGTATTGTATACCATCAGCTCGACTCCAGTTTTCAGCAAGGACAAGCTTCTAGAGGACAGTCAGCAGCTATTTCCCAGCCAAGATCTGAAGTAGAAATCTGATGCTTCCTCTGGTAGGCGGGCAAGTAGTAACGATGAGAGTTGTGAGGGAGCTGGTGTTGCGTGCGTTCAGGCACATGGCCCAGAGACTGGTGAGGGCGATATCAGTGACGTGCAGACAGTAGCCAATGATGATGTAGCCAATTGCACATGGGAGCTGGGTTAAGAGGGGCTTCATTTTCACCAGGAGAAGAGGGTGGCAGCTTGCGCTTGAAGCAGTGGCTGAGCCAGCAGGGTGGTAACATGGCCATGCGTCAGCAGGATGGCAGCAGTGTGAGGTCTGGAGCCAAACGTATCTGGGGTAGACCATCTGCTATGCAGAAGCCTACTTGTCCGGAAAGAACTAGTGGTGCAGTAGCAGCAGGCACTCAGCATGGAGTGGTGGGGGGAAAATGCCATACTCGGCAATGTTGGCACCACTGCCCTGCGTTAATTAATGCAGCATCACCACGAAGTGGCCTGGGAAATCCATGGCACTAATGTAGTGGTACAGCCTGACGCAGCAACTGCTGCATCACTCAGTGGCCAGCACCCTTTCTCCTGCAGTGAAGACTCCACCACCTTAGCAAAAAAGGAGCTGTGTATGAGTACGTGTGCACTCATCCAATGGTGCAGAATCTGAAGTGCTCCTGGCCAAGTTGCTGGTACTACAGTTCCTCCCTTTCCATGTGGTGGACTCAGCATCTTTCAGAGGACTGATGTCTTGTGCCAAGCCAAGGTGGAAAGTCCCAAGCCGTCATTACTTCTCCAAAAAGGCTTTACCAGCCGTGCACACGTATTTTGAACAGTACTTGAACCTGTCGGTGTCTGCTAACGTTCAGACACCACATGTAGAACTACGGTCAAGGACAATATATGTCCTATATGGCCCACCAGGTAAATGTAGTTCCTGCCAAGCCACACCAGCAACTTGACCAGGTGACGGCACTGCCGCCTCTGCATTCTCAAACTGTGGGTCCTGCATCAATGTCCTCCTCTGCTTCCTCATCCTCCACCTTGTCCTCAGCCTCCACTGCAGGCACAATTCAGAGTGCTACTTCATCATACCACCTTTGCAGAGCACGGTGGTGTCACGCTTTTCTACACTTGGTTTGCAGGAACTGCTCCACATCCTTCAAGAGGAAATCAAATCCTGGCTGTCTCCTTGACATCTTAAGAACCATGGTCCCCAACAAAAGGAAGAACATGCTCTTCACTCAGCATCAAGTCTTTAATCTGGTTGTAAAGCAGTTCCTGAAGTCTTCACCCAACTGCAAGACATCCTAAAATAGCTAGGAGTCTGTGCATGCACTTCAGCCAAACTTACACTACAAAGCATGCCCTCCTTGAGCTGCCAAGGCAGAATAGCATTCCCCAATATTGTCTGATATGCAATGTTTCCACCCATTGGAACTCCACCCACCACATGTTGGACCGACTATATGAGCAGAGGAAGGCTATAAACAATTTCTTGATTATGCAGGTGTACAGGAGCACTCCGCTGTGTAACTTTAATGTTAGCCAGTGGCAGCTCATGCATGACACCTGCTATTTACTCAGGCCTTTTGAGGAAGCTACTTTATTTGTCAGTCGCCAAGACTACAGGATGAACAACATCATTCCACTTCTTCACGTCCTGGAGCAGATGTTGATAAATCTGGCTGGCCAGGGGACAGGAAAAGTGTCCTGTAGGGGCTGAACTTGTGGAAGAGGAGGGCGAGGGGAAGGAAGACATTAATGCACAGGAAATGTACACAGAAATTGGTGGTTTATCTGCACAAGGGACAGGAGAGGAGCAGGAGTAGCTGAAGGGTGATGAGCAAGACCAGGCAGATGACCCAGACAGACCATGACAATATGCAGTGAAGATGGAGGCAGGGAGTCCCTCCGAGTCCCTTTCGAAAATGGCCAGATGCATGCTGATTTTCTTGCGTAGTGACAGCCGCATGGGAGGGATGACTACTGGCTTCTCATGATATAAGACCCTCACTACCGGGCCAAAATGGGTGCCTTTTTTTATAGCTGCTGAGAGGGATGATAAACTCAACTACTATTAGGACATCTTATGTAGTCAATTGGTCGCTGCCTATGTGCGTCATTGCCCATCCTCATGAAGGTCTGCCCAGAGGGACCCTCTGTGATCAAGCTCCACTGCCAGGACTGCTGGAGGGAGGGGGAGGTGCAGCACCAGCTCCATCAGTCTCTGATGAGCACATTTCCTCACCCACCTACTGAAGAATATAGACAGCAGCAGCAGGACATAAAGTAAAAGCTGAACAAAGAGGTGGTGGCATACTTGCACTGCACTCTGTCACCCCAGATCCAAGATCCCCTGGACTACTGGGCAGCTAACCTTGAATTGTGGCCAAAATTGGCTGAGTTTTCCCTGGACAAGCTTTCCTGCCTGGCCATTAGTGTGGCATCAGAGGAGGTGTCTAATGCGGCGAGGGGAGAGTGTTGACATATTAACCTTCATAAACATGAATCAGGCATGGATCAGCCGGGATTTCCACACACCGGTGCCTGATGCATCAGACTAGATCATTCTGGCAGTAATGTTCTGACTGCAATGTGCTGCCATACCAGAACATTGTGAAAAATGGTCCCTTACTTCTAGCCACATGCTTCAGCCACTATTCTGATGCTCTACCCACCTGCTGCCAAACACCTACTGCCATCTTCTCCTACTGTCACCATCATGTGCTGTTATTGCCACTGTGGTTGCCCCCACCTCCCCTCTCTGTGATGGGGCCACTATGTTGACTGTTTATGCTGTTGCCACACTCGCCACTCTGTCACTGGGCCATTGTGTTGACTCCTCATGCTGTTGCCACCCTCACCAATCTGTTCTGGGGACACTATGTTGACTCCTCATGCTGTTGTCAACCTCACCACTCTGTGACGGGGCCACTAGTGTTCTTGTGTTCCTGGGACTCGTTGACATCACAGTTTATTTTACCGTTCTCCTGAACTGTCAGAAAAACCGAAAAATGAAAAACACAACGGATCCTGCATTTGAAGCATCTATAAGGTCTCTATTACATGGTCAGTATTTTGCATCAGGATTTGATCATGATTTGGAAGCCAAATGCAGAAGTGGGTCCAAAACACACAAGAAATGCAAAAATGTCCTACATGTGTCATCTCTGTTTTGGACCCATTCCTGGTTTTGCCTTAACAATACTGATCAAATAGTGATGCAAAAAACTGACCAAATACTGACCGTGTGATAGACACCATTAAAGTCCTACATGCAGGACTTCTTTTCCATCTGAGTAAAACCGATGTCAGACGCAAATGGCCAAAACTCATGTAAATTGAGCATTAGGCCTCTATCACATGGTCAGTATTTGATCATGATTTGGATCCAAAAGCGGGAGTGGGTCTAAAAAACAGAATACATGCAAATATTTCCTTCACGTGTCATCTCTGTTTTGAACCCACTTCTGTTTTTGCCTTACCAATACTGATCAATTACTGACCAAATACTAACTGTGTGAAGGCAGATACTCAAAAGACAGGATCCTTTTTTGGGGGGTTGTTCTTCTGATAGATCAGAGGAAGGGAAAAATAAATATTAACATCAACACAAACGTATTGCTGACACCCTCCCCACTACTTGTATCAGTAGGTAGACATGAGCGAATCGATTCGTCGATTCGTATCGAATCTTGGGAATTTTTAGCTGCGAAGCGAATCCGAATATTAGGTGATTCGCTTCGGTTTTGTCGAAATACATAGTTTGTCCTATAAATTATACGCTATTGCTACGTATAAGTTACTCTATACGCTGTTGTGTACGAATTCAATTCATTAGTGATGCAGACTCCTCACCGGTAGCTCTGCCCCCTTCTCCAGTGCGCGAGGAAGACGAGGCAACTCTAGCAATTAAGATGGCGACACAGCGAGGCCCTGACTGGGGAGACATGGTGTGGGGCACCGACCCCTATGAGGAGAAGGAACCAGAGGAGATCTACATCTCTCAATATGTCCGGCAGCCTAAGAAGTCGGTTGAGGTGCCCGCTGGGGTGTTCACTCCGCTGGCTGACACAGCGGAGCTGGCAGGAGTTCCCGCTCCGCCGCGGAAGGACTACTCCCTTTGGTAAAATTCAATAGTCCCCGAGGCTGTCACCCGGAACGCCCTGACCCTCTGGGAATACAAAAAGTTGGTAGAGGAGTGGGTTGTGCAGGTTTTGGAGCACCCATGGTCTGGTGACCCCAAGCAGGAGCGCCAAAGGGGTACAGTTATTTGGTTCAGTGTGGAACGGGGAGTAGGTTTTATTGGCGATGAGGAGATGGCTGAAGAATTTGCTACTGGGGTGAGGAGGCCCAGGCTGCAGAAGAGGCTCGGGGGTTCCCATAAGACCAATGATGGGACTCTGCAATCTGAGGAGAAATCACAAGCTCAGCTGGAACCCCTGATACCAGATTTGCCACCACCGCCGATCCTTCATGTGGGACAGATGACCACCAACAGTTTGTGTACCAGCCATCAGTGGTACAATACCAACTGCCATGGCAGATGCAGGCCGCACAGTCCGCCGCTTGCGGAAGACCGTTACCAGAGCCCTTATAGCCGGAGATTCTGTCACCTTGTATGCCGGTGGGAGGATCTGGCCACTACAAGGTAATGGCAAGGCCCAAGTTACCACGGCCCTTGCCAGTGTGACCGCCCGGTCACTACCAAGACCATCCCTGAGAGGTCGTGGGGGTCTGCTGCCGCAGCCAGTGTCGCTTTCATGAGGCAGGAGCGCCCTCTCATGTCTTTTAGCTCCAGCAGCAGTGAAGAGGACCTGCTGGCCTAAGGATCCTGCAGCTTTTATGGGAGCCACAACGTGGACTTAACCTGAAGGGTGAGCACTAGTTGGCGTGTGTTTTTATTTTTGTTGCCCTGTGTTTGTCCTCACCCAGATGGACATGGATTGTCAGGACGTGCGCCTCATCCCTTTTTTCTCCTTTTTTAGGTTATTGGGGAGCCCTTTGAAAGAGGGTTTTTTAAGGAACCTTTGCTGCTATTTTTTTACCTATTTGGATTACGATTTTACCTATGTGGATTACAAATTGCAACTGAGTTTGGGACTCTGTTCCAGCTGTATGACAAGCGTCAGAAGAAAAGAGACTTAAACGTGTCCGTGAACATACTAGGTAGGTGATATTTAAAATGTTTACATTATACGTATAATGTATTTGCACTATATTGTTTGCACAGGATTGTTTGCACTAATGTTTACACCTTTCAGCAACGTTTTCAAGTATGTTGCCCATTGTATGTATTTCTTTACAGGTACCGCAATGTGTCCTCATATTCACTTTATAGTATGGTGCATGGTTGTACTATGCACTTAGCCGGATAGACGGTCCGGGTGGCGGTGTGTACCATCGTAATCCTGCCGGTCCATCAGCCGGACTATGTATTTCAGCTGTGCAGCAGAGCTAAATGATGAGGATTGCCTGGATGCCATTTTCGAATATTCGCTCTGCCTCTGAGGAGTGCACGCGAGGCCTCTCGTCGTGCGTGCCTGTGTATTACGTAATCACATAGACAATAGTACACTGAGGATTTGTACGCTGTTTCTACGCTCATGCGTACGTCTTCTAAGAAGTTGCGTACGTTTTTTAAATGTACGTTCGTTATTAGTGCTCGAATGTTCGCTAATAGCACATAATAACGTATATTTTGTACGCAAATACAACTAATCTATTCGTCGAATATACGAATCTTAGGAAAAGTTGGGCGAATGTTCGGCGAATATATTTTTGAATGATTCGCTCATCTCTATCAGTAGGTAACAGAACGAGTTATATAGCAATCTACAGTGCCTTGTGAAAGTATTTGGCCCCCTGGAACTTTTCAACCTTTTGCCACATTTCCGGCTTCAAACAAAAAGATATAACATTTAAAATTTCTGGTGCAGAATCAACAAGTGGGTCACAATTGTGAAGTGGAACGAAATTTATTGGATAATTTAAACTTTTTTTGTAATAATAAAACTGAAAAGTGTGGCGTGCAAAATTATTCGGCCCATTTACTTTCAGTTCAGAAAACTCACTCCAGAAGTTCATTGAGGATCTCTGAATGATCCAATGTTGTCCTAAATGACTGATGAAGATAAATAGAATACACCTGTGTGTAATCAAGTCTCCATATAAATGCACCTGCTCTGTGATAGTCTCAGGGTTCTGTTTAAAGCACAGAGAGCATCATCAAGACCAAGGAACACACCAGGCAGGTCCGTGATACTGTTGTGGAGAAGTTTAAAGCTGGATTTGGATACCAAAAGATTTCCCAAGCTTTAAACATTCCAAGGAGCACTGTGCAAGCAATCATATTGAAATGGAAGGAGTATCAGACCACTGTAAATCTACCAAGACCCGGCCGTCCCTCTAAACTTTCATATCAAACAAGGAGAAGACTGATCAGAGATGCAGCCAAGAGGCCCGTGATCACTCTGGATGAACTGCAGAGATCTATAGCTGAGGTGGGAGAGTCTGTCCATAGGACAACAATCAGTCGAACACTTCACAAATCTGGCCTTTATGGAAGAGTGGCAAGAAGAAAGACATTTCTCAAAGATATCCATAAAAGTATTGTTTACAGTTTGCCACAAGCCACCGGGGAGACACACCAAACATGTGGAAGAAGGTGCTCTGGTCAGATGAAACCAAAATCAAACTTTTTGGAAACAATGCAAAACAATATGTTTGGCGTAAAAGCAACACAGCTCATCACCCTGAACACATCATCCCCACTGTCAAACATGGTGGTGGCAGCATCATGGTTTGGGCCTGCTTTTCATCAGCAGGGACAGGGAAGAGGGTTAATATTGATGGGAAGATGGATGGAGCCAAATACAGGACCATTCTGGATGAAAACCTGTTGGAGTCTGCAAAAGACCTGAGACGAGGATGGAGATTTATCTTCCAACAAGACAATGATCCCAAACATAAAGCAAAATCTACAATGGAATGGTTAAAAAATAAACGTATCCAGGTGCTGAAAACTGCTGTTCACAACCGCTCTCCATCCAACCTCAAAGTGCTCGAGCTGTTTT
The DNA here is from genome assembly GCA_900303285.1 of Rhinella marina. Taxonomy (NCBI): domain Eukaryota; kingdom Metazoa; phylum Chordata; class Amphibia; order Anura; family Bufonidae; genus Rhinella; species Rhinella marina. Next base: position 23,361 of record ONZH01029317.1, read on the forward strand.
GCAAGGAAGAATGGGCAAGAATTTCAGTCTCTAGATGTGCAAAACTGATAGAGACATACCCCAAGCGACTTGCAGCTGCAATCACAGCAAAAGGTGGCGCAACAAAGTATTAATGCAAGGGGGCCGAATAATTTTGCACGCCCCACTTTTCAGTTTTATTATTACAAAAAATGTTTAAATGATCCAATAAATTTTGTTCCACTTCACAATTGTGACCCACTTGTTGATTCTTCACCAAAAATTTAACCTCTTACCGCACCATGACGTGCCTGCACGTCATGGGCTGCCCTGCCTTAAGGCACTCAGACGTGCAGGCACGTCATGGCTTCTAACTGCACTTTGGCAGGGTGACAGGATCGCAGGGCCAACTGTTTCTGAAAGCATAGGCTTTCAGAAACACTCTGGGGGGTCAATCAAAGCCCTCTCCCGCCCACGATCGCTGTGATTGGTCAGTCTACAGAGACTGACCAATCGCAGAGTGCAGCAGCGCAGCTCCGATGTCCTTGAGGACATCGGGGCTGCGCTGCTATGTTTTATTTTTTCAGGATGGCCGAGCCAAGCGGACCCATCCAACCCACCCACCCTCCCGTAAGTATAAACATCCCCCCCCTTCAATCACCCCCCCCCATTTTCAGGATGGCCGAGCGGTATTAGATAGTCAGCTGTATGTTACGCTGTTATGTATGTTATGCTGGCAGCGATGTCGGCCGTTTAACCCCCTTCCATGCCGCGGTCCGTAGGGACCACGGCATGGAAGGGGTTAACAGGGAGGAAGCTCCCTCCCCCATCGGGCGCTGCGGGGTGCTGCGGTGCGCTGGCAGCGCACCGATGGTGTGGCCAGAAGACAGCTTCCTCCCCCCTCCCATCGGGATGCTGCTCTGCTGTGGCGATGGTTACCATGGCAACCGGACTAAAGGCCCCTGCTAAAGGAGTGTGTAAAGTGTGTAAAGTAAAAATACACTGTAGTACACTATATAGTGTACTGCAGTGTAATATATAGACATCAGATCCACTGGATCTTCAAGAACCAAGTGGGTCTGAGTCAAAAAAGTATTAAAAAAAGTGTAAAAAATGAAAAACGTAAAAAAAAATCATTTTTTCCCATATACGCACATTTATAATTGAGTAAAAATAAAATAATAAAATACCATAGACATGTTAGGTATCGCCGCGTCCGTAACAACCTGCTCTACAAAAATCTCACCTGACATAGCCCCTCAGATGAACACAGAAAAAATAAATAAATAAAAACTATGTCAAAAAAGCCATTTTTTGTCACCTTACATCACAAAAAGCGTAATACCAAGCGATCAAAAAGGCGTATGCCCCCAAAATAGTACCAATTTACCCGTCATCTCATCCCGCAAAAAAGTAGCCCCTAACTGAGACAATCGCCCAAAAAATATAAAAACTACAGCTCTCTCACTATGAAGACACTAAAACATGATTTTTTTGGTTTCAAAAATGATATTATTGTGTAAACCTTAAATAAATAAAAAAAATTATACATGTTATAAAATCAGTGTTAAGTAAATTGAGGGGTGTAGTTTCCAAAATGGGATCATTTATGGGGGGGGGGTTCTACTATGTAAGCCCCACAGAGTGACTTCAGACCTGAACTGGTCCTTAAAAAGTGGGTTTTGGAAATTTTCTTAAAAATTTTAAGAATTGCCTCTAATTCTAAGCCTTCTAATGTCCCCAAAAAAATAAAATGACATTTACAAAATGATGCAAACATAAAGTAGACATATGGGGAATGTTAAATAACAAATATTTTATGAATTTTAAAAGCAGAGAAATTAAAATTTTGAAAATTGTGATTTTTTGGTAAAGTTGGGATTTTTTCATAAATAAAGGTGACATATATTGACTCAAATTTACGACTGTTGTTAAGTACAATGTGTCTCGAGAAAACAATCTCAGAATGGCTTGGATAAGTAAAAGTGTTCCAAAGTTATTACCACATAGAGTGACACATGTCAGATTTTCAAAAATAAGCCTGGTCACGAAGGTGCAAAATGGCCCGGTCATTAACGGGTTAAAATGTTATACTGTATCTTTTTGTTTGAAGCCTGAAATGTGGCAAAAGGTTGAAAAGTTCCAGGGGGCTGAATACTTTCGCAAGGCACATGTGGAAACAGCAAACTGTGTAAAATGAGACCACTACTTTACTCTATAATAGAGTGGGTAACACAGTACCTTATCTGTCATTTAATGTGGACACAATGAAATGAGACTGCTCTTTCACAATTTAGTAGAATCAGTGGCTAACAGGTTAACTAGCAATCTTTGTGGAAACAGCAGATGCTGTAAAATGAGACCGCTCTTTCACTCTATATAGAATCTTGGGCTACTGCAGCGTTAAGTACATTATATCTTACACAAACTTTGACCTGTAAGGCTGAGTTCACCATTAGTTATTTGGTCAGTAACTGCAATTCCCGCAGTTACTGTATGGTGAACCGAAGTCAGGAGCCAATCCTACTCGCAGATATCATTAAAAGATCTGCATCTGCTCTGTGTTTTGGACATGTAACTGACCAAATAAGTGAAGTGTGAACTGAGCCTAATAGTGACACATGCCAATGCACACAGCCATATACTGTATGTGACATACTGACACAGTTTCACAACCAGAAAGGACTAGCTATGCATGTTCCTGCAATGCACAGTGATATAAACTCTCCCTGCAGGCTGGGATGTAGCTGATTTAACATACTTCATGATTAACTAATTTGTAACAAATCACTTTTTTTTTTTAAATTCGGTGCAGAATCCAAATCAAATTTTTGAAAAATTTGCTCATCTCTAGTACCTACCTACAGGCATAGCACACATGGAAGAAGTGTCATGTGATGCAAAACAGCCATTGAGTTTGATCTGCAAAAAAAGGAGCGTGGAAGAGTCCTTGCACCATAGCATTTACACTGAGCACCAAGAGCAGGATAAGGCAGAGCTGTAACCTGTTGTACGCCTGAAAATTGTGGAGTGAGGAGTGCAGTGGCAACTGTTATCTACTGGAACCCTACTATTTGGCATAGCAAGCAAGCCCCATACACTCTGGAGCAAATCAAAGCACTTTCCAGGTGCAGTGACACATGTCTCCTCAATATTCTAACGTCTGTTTACCTCCTTCTAAAAGCTAAAAAAAATGTGTGACCTTTCCAGAACAGACCAATTATTCACCATTATTACTACATTTAGCACAATCACTATTTATTACCTCTGAGCCCGTAAGAAGTGAATTAAAATAATAAATGATCATTATTCACCTTACTAATCATACATTGCTTCTCTTTACCACTGCTCGGTTCCTAGTTCTTTTCCTCTTCCTGGTCTCAGGTTTGACACACAGGAAATTACTTCTTACTCAGTCAATCACTGGTCACAAAGGTGTCCCTTCTAAACAAGTAATTGACTGAGTGTTCATTCCAAGCATTTCCTGCATGTTGACCTGGAGACGAGGAAGTAGAGAGGAACTGAGACCAGAGCAATGCCAAACAGAAGCGGCAGGGGATTGATAAGTGGGTAATCATAGTTTGTTATTTGAACTCACTCTAACCCCATTTATAATTAAAATTCTTCCCCCAGAAAACCCCTTTAAGTCTTTTTAATGTGTAATATGCCATTTCTAAAGTATGTAGTATATCTGAGAAGTACAATACAAATTATTCTTTTATATCATAAGCAACAGCATAGTCACCTTGCCTTGTCCTGACAAAATGTCCTCCACATTATTTTATAACAAATAAGCAGTGGACATAACTAACTTATGAATTATATTAATAATACCACTATGTAAAAAATGTTAATACCATAGTAACTGACTAACCTATATAGAGACACCTGTGTCTTTATAGCTCAAAGCATATAACAATCTTTATTGAATATACATGATATAATAAAAAGAGATCAATATGAAGTACGGTACTACCTAAGGGAGGAATATGGGAGTATAATCGCAATGGAGGGTGGCCATAAACAATGATCGTTAGGTTACAAAGTATATAATAAATAGAAAATAATACTGTGAAATCATAAGCCAGTGCTAAACGATCTGTAGCTTATAAATGGCCCTCCTCTCCTGCAATGTTAATCAATAGACAAATCAGTCAGACCACACATGGAGTACTGTGTACAGTTCTGGGCTCCTGTGAACAAGGCAGACATAGCAGAGCTGGAGAGGGTTCAGAGGAGGGCAACTAAAGTAATAACTGGAATGGGTGGACTACAGTACCCAGAGAGATTATCAAAATTAGGGTTATTCACTTTAGAAAAAAGACGACTGAGGGATCTCTCCCATGATCTATTTATCCCCAGGACTGTGACTGTGACAAGGGGACATCCTCTGCATCTGGAGGATAGAAGGTTTGTACACAAACATAGAAGAGGATTCTTTACAGTAAGAGCAGTGAGACTATGGAGCTCTCTCCCTGAGGAGGTGGTGATGGTAAGTTCACTAAACGAGTTCAAGAGGGGCCTGGATGTATTTCTGGAGGGTAATAATATTACAGGTTATAGTTACTAGAGAGGGGTCGTTGATCCAGGGAGTTATTCTGATTGCCTGATTGGAGTCAGAAAGGAATTTTTTTCCTCTAAAGTGGGGAAAATTGGCTACCTCTTGCCTTCCTCTGGAACAACTTGCAGGATAACAGGTCAAACTGGATGGACAGATGTCTTTTTTCGGCCTTATAAACTATGTTTCTAAACTATGTCATATAACTAAATCGTAAAAAGTCACAAAATACCCATAATATGTAACCACCTCAGGAGAACCGCACACCTCAACGCGTTTTTTGGCAAGACCTTCATCTGGGGGCACTGCTCTCCTTGAAATTTTGTTATATTTAAATATAAAGCTCACCAATCAAAGCGTACCATTGAAATAATTATACAATTCACTGCCAGTGTGTAGCAGAGTCATGAAGTGCGTCCCAGTCACCACCATTTCCGCGGCCACCCCTGGAAGTACACAGTGGCCACGTGGTGGCCGGTCACATGACCGCACACATCACCCGGTTCTTAGGATACCGGTGTACAGGAAGTACCAGACCTGAGCACATTATGTGCAACATCAGCAGTCCTAAAATGTAGAGACACCATGGAAATGTATCACAACTGTGTCTGTTGTGGCTCGTACATGTAAACAGTAATAAAATAGATAATAAATATGTTAATGCTATGTCAACATGATCATACATACATGGACACTATATCTAATGTAATCATACCTACATGGTAAAAACATGATTAATACAGAAAATATATAAAAATAAAATATTTATATTAAAAAATCATTATAAATATATGAAAAACTACATCAATACATAATGTGTGTGATTTTGCATAATCTATGTTATTATCCATAAAAAATAAAAATGTGGAAAAAAAATTCACATTTTTATTTTTCACTTCATTTTTGACCACATCCATATCTAATTAATTTTATCTACATCCTTATACATAACTTGTTTTGTTTTTTTGTTTTTTTTTATACAATATTTATACACATTATGGACTTAATTTATAATTCTTGCATCACTAAGCACTTCAATGTTTTTTATGAGTGTTTTGCTGGATAATAACACATATTATCGTCTTTTTGTGCTCACTTTCGCAAAAAATTTTGTGACATTTTGCACTCGCTCCTAGAGTTAAACTCATTAGTGGTTAATGAGTTTAACTCTAGATTTATGAAATGAGACTTCTAAAAAGTTGGTCAAATTGTTGCACTCTCACTCCAGTAAAGGGGTAACGTAGAAAGTGGAGCAACATCTCAAGACTAAGGCCCCTTTCACACGAGCGTCACGGATTCAGTGCGGATGCAATGCGAATTTCACGCAGACCCATTCACTTCATTGGGGCCAGGGCAGCGTGAAAAATGCAGAATATAGAACATGCTGCGATTTTCACGCAACGGCGAACTGATGCATGAAAAAATTTGCCCATGTGAAAAGCCCCATTGAAATGAATGGGTCAGGATTTAGTGCGGGTGCAATGCGTGAAGCGAACGCATTGCACCCGCATGGAAATATCGCCCATATGAAAAGGGCCTAAAAGTGTTAGGCCCCTTTCACACAGCGAGATTTCCGCGCAGATACAATGCGTGATTCACTGATGGTTGCTTAGAGATGTTGTTTGTAAACATTCAGTTTTTTATCACACGAGTGCGAAATGCATCCATACATATCGCACCCTCGCGGAAAAAACTGAACGAACATATGCAATCGCAGTCAAAACTGACCGCGATTGCGTGCGGATTGGTGCGAGTTTTCCCGAACGCACCCTGAACGCATCCGGACTGAATCTGTGACGCTCATGTGAAAGGGGCCTTAGGGGCTCTTTCACTGGAGTGTGTCCCTTCCAGGAATCACGCACCATGTGAGAGAGGAATCCTACGTTCTGGACTACAAAAGCACAGGGCATTATCATGATTGATAATGCTGTGTTTCTCTGTGTGACCTTTTTTCTACAGAATCATAATGACAGCTTTATGTGTGAAAGAGCCCATAAAGTCACCAAATTTATCAAACACTGTGCAACATTTCACAAATCTTTTGCAAATTACAGCAGTTCAATCTCCCCTACAGTGTTTAAACCCATTTTTAATGGGAAAGGGGGAGATTTATCAAATGTGGTGTAAGGAAAAACTGACTTAGTTGCCCATAGCAATCATCAGCTTCCACCTTTGATTTTTCAGAGCTCGTTTGAAAAATAAAAGGTCTCTAGGAACAACTAAGCCAGTTTTCCACATTAGTTTTGATAAATCTCTTCCAAAATGTTTAATAGATTCTGCTTTTTAACCAATTAAATGTAGAGATGAGCGAATTTTTGTAAAATTCGATTTGGTTGCTTCGCTGAATTTTACTAAAAAATCTGGTGATTGCGCCACCCCATCACTGTTTCCCTCAGATGCTGTGTTCATACATGATCGCGGCATCTGATAGCAATAATCTGGTGTTACATTAAAAAAATAATACTAATAAATAATAAATTTGCATGTGAGAGGCCCGAGGTGACGTCATCAAGCCAGCCAGCAAGGTGACATGTCACTGCGCAAAGGATTTTGGCCGAAATCTTCAAACAAGATAGTGGTGGCTGGCCCGTCGGGAGCAAATGGATCAAGTAATATTATTTTTTTGTTTTTTACACTATTTTGATTTGCTACCATGGAAATTCGGCTTCACGGCAAATCGAATTTAATCTGAAATATGCTTATCACTAATTAAAAATTGTAGTTGTGAATTCTAAAAATACAGCTTAAAAATACAACTTCAGGATAATTATTCTTGCATATAGTATCATCAAATTTTAATTAATATTGCTCTTGCATCAATGGAAATTGGGAGGTATACAATTTATCTCAGAACTGGTGATAGATTAAGCTCTACATAATCTGCAATATCTCTTGATATTATAATACCCAGATACTTCCAATCAAGAGAGTTTATATTATGACCCTCAAATGTAGGCGCACCTTTCAATGTAGACAGACAAGAGCCAAGTTATGCTAATTTACTTTGACATCTCAAGATTTTACAAGTTGCTCTACTGCAGCAATTTCCCAAACTGGATTAGGTTAGCCTCCACAAATTTCACTTGACGAGCTCAAAGACGTTGATCATATTGAGGGACAGAGTTGCACGGATTCTTACATTATCAGGTTGAACCCGGATTTTCCAGGAAACTCTGTGGATATTTTCAGCTGTCGCCTTGCCAGTCAGAATTCCTGTTTAATCAGAGTCTATGAAATGAGGGCACTCCCCTGCTGACCTCTGAGAAAACCTTGGCTAACCACTTAAAATCAGAATTTAGCAACAAAAATTGGATGATAGCCCATATCTGATTGATGGAATTTTATTGCTTTTTAAAGTTAATAAAATGAGTGTTTTTGCATTGAAGTAGATTAAACACATCTCTCAAAAGAATAATTTAAAACCTTCAAAAGGATTGACATGAGTTTATCATACTACACTAGTGTCTCAGAGAAAATCCCATCATTCCAGGGGACTTCTCTGCGAGAAATTGTTTCATAGCGGCCTGCAATTCTCCAATGTTAATGGGGATTCTAATGAATTTGCCAGCTGTTTGCTTAGGTATATTAACCGTGCAAAAAAATTATATCAGATAAGAATACTCACATTCAGAAAAATATAAATCCACGGCATTCCTCTGGACCCATCAGAAACAGAAAGTAATCTGGTTGTCACGCGAGGTCGGCGTCGCGCTCCCTCTGCACAACGTCGCCGGACCTCTCCGTCCCCTAGAGACGAGCAATAGGGAATTGAAGTGCTGGTCTTATCAGCCAGCACTTCATGAGTTAATTCTCTGTTTGGGTTTAGCCATGTGGTGCTGATCACACCACATGGCTACTTTACATATTGTTTGGACAGCTTGCTCCGCCTCAGGTCATGTGATGCTGGCCACATCACATGATCCTGGGCGGGCTATTTAAAGATGGCAACTGCCTCACTCAGATGCCTGTGATTAGTCTTCTGAGATCAGTGCTGTGTGTTGGACCTTGCTTTTGGATTATTGGTATATTGGATTTTGGCTTTGGACTTAGACTACGCTTTTGTGATTCCCCTCGGTATTTGACGTGACCTCCTGTTCTTGACTTGGCTTGCTGATGATTCTGCTATTGTGTTTGTTTCTGTCTGTGTTCGTCTTTCCCTGTGTTCCCTTCCCTACCCTGTGCACGTACTCAGCATAGGGACCGTCTCCAAGTTACGGTTTTGTCGCCTAGGGCATCTACTGTAAGTAGGCAGGGAAAGAGGTGGGGTTCAGACAGGGCACATTATCCCTTGTTTCCCTGTCGTGACACTGCTCTAACATGATTCATCTCTTGGGTCTGGATCAACAAATCTTGCTAGCCATTTCAAGGCATTTACTGCCCAAAGTGAAACTTCGATTTATTAAATCTGTGATGATTGTACGCTTTATGAAATGAGGTGTTTAAAGGAGTTGTCTAAATTAACATTTGATTATACTAATCTGCAGTGAAGCCAGTAAAATACTAAAATAATTTACTTCACCTTCACCAGCCCCTCTGATCCAGCACTGCAGCTTTTTCCTCTTCCCCTTGCTGCAGTGTTCTATATAACACTGCAGCCAACCACTGGCCTAATCTGTCTCAGGCCATGTAACAGGCCATGTAACACTAAGGCCGTGTGAATGGGGTCGTATCTATTCCGCAATATTGCGGAATAGATGCGGCCCCATTCACCTCTATGGAGCAGGGAGACGCCGCACGGAGCCAGCTCCGTGCTGCGGCTCCGATGAAGCCGGTCCTATACTTGTCCGCATGCATGGACAAGTATAGGCATTTTGAATGGGGCCGCCCGGTGTGTGTTCCGAGCGTGCGGAACACACGCCGGGCGGCCCCCGTATTATTGCGGACCCACAATAATACGGTCGTGTGAATGTACTAAATACAGAAGGGCAGATTTTCACAGGGCCTGGACTCATGAAGGTGATGTTGCAGGCAGCAGATTGTTCTGGCATGAGGTCACTTGCTGGCAGAGAGATTCCCGTGGAATGGCTCAGCTCACTAAAGTTTATCGGCTGGGTGTTAGGCAATCCAATCAGCAGCAGGCTCTGTTAGCACTGCTAATGCTGATTGACCAGCCAAGTGCCAATCAAAGAAACAACACAGAGTAAGTGCTCTTTGGGACTCATATGCTGGCTAAGGAAGAGGGTGGGCCCAGGTCTAACGAGCACATCATCATTTTCACTGCATGGTCTTAGTAAGCACTGAAGAGGCCAACCGCCATGCTCAACCCCTATCTATGTTACTATCACTACTCCCATCCTCTCCACCTCCTCATTAGGCTGCTGCATTAAAAGTGCCACTACGAACAGGATCAATTGCTTTGTGTTCTACAATAGGCTGTAAGTTGCAGTCCTTTATTTTGCATTTGTGTGTGCAAGAGACGTTAGGGGTCATTCACTAACCAGAAATATGTCTTTTTTAGGCATATTTCTGGCAAAGATTGCATTGCAAAGGTAATCTACGACTTCTCCCCTCTCACACCAGGTTTAAAAAAGGGGGCGTGGAAAGGGGAGAGGCTGGCAGGCCCATCTCATTCATCATTTTCTACACCTGTTTTAGGCGTAGAAAATGGTCTAATTCTATGTCAGCAAGGGAGCTTGTGTAGATGTAGAAACGGCAATGGATCCACCAAAGTTATGTAGAGGTCGGCACTTCTACATAACTTCTGCGGACCATCACCAGCACAGGGCCTTATTAAGACCGGTGTCTTAAAAGCAAGTCTTAATAAATGGGCTCCTTTGTCTCAGTGTTACAAGAAAACTGCTTGCTGTGGCATATCGTCATCTTTATTGTTTTGCAAGAACATCTAAGTGGCCAACCCTGAGTTGGCCGAGTGTGTGTCAAGAAGGCCTAGTGAGGGAGGGGGAGGGGGCTTGCAGGAAATTGCCACCCAAAAGGGAAGTATGGAGAACACAGTGAGCACACCTAAAGGAGAGAGTAGTGCACTGAGTATAGGCACTGAGCTACAGCAGCCAGACCCATGTCTACATATATGTATACAGCAACCCAGCAGTCCACTAGGCTGAGGAATGGAATTATGGAAAGCTACCATCAGCTGCCACTGTACTGTAACATTATGTATTATGTACTGTGTCCCTGGATTCTAGAGAAAAGTAGAGCTGGCATGTTTTTGCACCCAGAATAAAGTCTCATTGTCTTATTACTTATTCTCACACTGTTGGCGTACCTCCACCATTAAGTCTAATATCCCAAAAAAGTTAAAAAACAAAAAACAACCTTTTAAACACCCAGTGAGTATAGTATATAGTTCAATTAATTAAAATACTGTAGGACACATGCATAATATCCTTACACTGTATGATTGCTTCACCAGCGGTACCTTCCAGCATGCAGTAACATCTACCCACACCAAATTTTAGATGTATGTGAGAGTAATGTTAGATGGATACTTTAACACCTCGTGAATATAACAGCATTAAAGGGGTTGCCCAAGATTTTTATATCAATGACCTATTACATGGCCTAAGTGCAGCTCAGTCCCATTCAAGTGAATGGATCCAATGGATAGCGCTGTGCTTGGTAAACTGCGAGGAGGCCGCGGGGCTCACTGGAGCGCAGCAGCCTCCTATAATAGCTGATGGGTCAGGGTACCAGGTGTTTTATCCACACTATCTGATACTAATGACCGATCCTGAGGATAGATCACCAATAGAGATGAGCGAATTGAAGCTAACGAGGTGGAATTTGTTACAAATTTCATGGAAAATTCGATTTGCAACGAAAACGAATTTCATGGCGATTCGTAGTAACAAATCTTTTTTTTTTTTTTCCTAAAATGGCCGCAAGCACATGGCATGACATGGGGGAAGGATTTCTGGGACAAAGAAGTAAACGCCCACAATGCGATGACATGCAGACATGTAGCCAATTAGCAGCCAGCCAGGTCCTGTGATGTCACAGCCCTATAAATAGCTCTGCAGCGCTGGAATCCGCCATTTGCAATTGATTTTAGACCAGAGACAGACGTCAGGAGAGATAGGCCAAGTGATAGATATACGTTGCTAAAAAAAATAAATTAGGAGATCAGGGATAGATAATCTGAATTGCAGGGATAGGAAAGGGACGATTTCTACACAGAATCCATAGGGGATTATCAGGCAGTGAAATCACTATTCTGGTACACTGAGCAGCAGTGAGTGTGCATTGGGGTTAGCCTGTTATACAGCACTGCACTCTGTTCTAAAGGCTGTTTTATGGTGCTTTATTCAAAGAAGCAACACTAGTGTCCCTTGTTATAGTACAGTAAGAGGGTCAGAGCCTTGTTTGGGGTACATTAAAAAATAAAAAAATAAAATAGAATAAAATAATAAACAAAAAATTAAAAAAAAAATCTTTTGGGTTGTGTTTGGGGAAAAACATACATAATTCGTGATTGGCAGCTTGTAAATGTGAAAGAAATAGTTGCGGCGTTATTCGTCATACAAAAAGACAAACGCCATATAGTGATAACTTCTTCAGTGTAGTTGAATTGCCAAAAAAACAGTGAATCCGTGTTTGTGGGGTTGTTCATTTTAAATAACTGATTGCGGAGTTATTCGCCATCCAAACAGAAAAGTGTGATATTATGCTAACGTAGTCAGTGAAGTTGAATTGCCAAAAAAACAGTGAATCCGTGTTTGTGGGGTTGTTCGTTTTAAATAACTATTGGCGGCGTTATTCGCCATCCAAACAGAAAAGCGTGGTATTGTGCTAATGTGGTCATTGAAGTTAAATTGCCAAAAAAAAACAGTGAATCCGTGTTTGTGGGGTTGTTAGTTTTAAATAACTATTTGCGGCTTTATTCGCCATCCAAATAGAAAAGCGTGATATAGTGCTAACGTAGTCAGTGAAGTTGAATTGCCAAAAAAACAGTGAATCCGTGTTTGTGGGGTTGTTCGTTTTAAATAACTATTTGCGGCGTTATTCGCCATCCAAACAGAAAAGCGTGATATTGTGCTAATGTGGTCATTGAAGTTAAATTGCCAAAAAAACAGTGAATCTGTGTTTGTGGGGCTCTTCGTTTTAAATAACTATTTCCGGCGTTATTCGCCATCCAAACAGAAAAGCCTGATATTGTGCTAATGTAGTCAGTGAAGTTGACTTACCAAAAAACAGTAAATCCGTGTTTGTGGGGTTGTTAGTTTTAAATAACTATTTGCGGCATTATTCGCCATCCAAACAGAAAAACGTGATATTGTGCTACCGTTGTCAGTGAAGTTGACTTGCGAAAAAAAACTGTGAATCCGTGTTTGTGGGGTTGTTAGTTTTAAAAAACTATTTGCAGCATTATTCGCCATCCAAACAGAAAAGTGTGGTATTGTGCTAACGTAGTCAGTGAAGTTGACTTACCAAAAAAACTGTGAATCAGTGTTTGCGGGTTTGTTCATTTTAAATAATTTTTTGCGGCTTTATTTGTCATCCAACCAGAAATGTGTGATATTGCGCTAACGTAGTCAGTGAAATTGACTTGCCAAAAAAACATTGAATCCGTGTTTGTGGGGTTGTTAGTTTTAAATAACTATTTGCAGCGTTATTCGCCATCCAAACAGAAAAGCGTGATATTGTGCTAACGTAGTCAGTGAAGTTGACTTACCAAAAAAAACAGTAAATCCGTGTTTGTGGGGTTGTTAGTTTTAAATAACTATTTGCGGCATTATTCGCCATCCAAACAGAAAAACGTGATATTGTGCTACCGTTGTCAGTGAAGTTGACTTGCGAAAAAAAACTGTGAATCCGTGTTTGTGGGGTTGTTAGTTTTAAAAAACTATTTGCAGCATTATTCGCCATCCAAACAGAAAAGTGTGGTATTGTGCTAACGTAGTCAGTGAAGTTGACTTACCAAAAAAACTGTGAATCAGTGTTTGCGGGTTTGTTCATTTTAAATAATTTTTTGCGGCTTTATTTGTCATCCAACCAGAAATGTGTGATATTGCGCTAACGTAGTCAGTGAAATTGACTTGCCAAAAAAACATTGAATCCGTGTTTGTGGGGTTGTTAGTTTTAAATAACTATTTGCAGCGTTATTCGCCATCCAAACAGAAAAGCGTGATATTGTGCTAACGTAGTCAGTGAAGTTGACTTACCAAAAAAAACAGTAAATCCGTGTTTGTGGGGTTGTTCATTTTAAATAACTATTTGCAGCGTTATTCGCCATTCAAACAGAAAAGCGTCATATTGTGCTAACGTAGTCAGTGAAATTGACATGCCAAAAAAACAGTGAATTCGTGTTTGTGGGGTTGTTAGCTTTAAATAACTGTTTGTGGCGTTATTCGCCATCCAAACAGAAAAGCGTGATATTGTGCTAACGTAGTCACTGAAGTTGACTTGTGAAAAACACAGTGAATCCATGTTTGTGGGTTTGTTCATGTTAAATAACTATTTACAGCTTTATTCGCCATCCAAACAGAAAAGTGCAATATTGTGCAAACATAGTCAGTGAAATTGACTTGCCAAAAAAACAGTGAATCCACGTTTGTGGGGTTGTTAGCTTTAAATAACTATTTGCGGAGTTATTCGCCATCCAAACAGAAAAGCATGATATTGTGCTAACGTAGTCAGTGAAGATGAATTGCCAAAAAAACAGTGAATCCACGTTTGTGGGGTTGTTAGCTTTAAATAACTATTTGCGGCGTTATTCGCCATCCAAACAGAAAAGCGTGATATTATGCTAACCTAGTCAGTGAAGTTGAATTGCCAAAAAAACAGTGAATCCATGTTTGTGGGGTTGTCAGTTTTAAATAACTGTTTGCGGCGTTATTCACCATCCAAACAGAAAAGGGTGATATTGTGCTAACGTAGTCAGTGAAGTTGAATCGCAAAAAAAGCAGTGAATCTGTGTTTGTGGGGTTGTTAGTTTTAAATAACCATTTGCGGCGTTATTCACCATCCAAACAGAGAAGCATGATATAGTGCTAATGTAGTCAGTGAAGTTGACTTGCCAAAAAAACTGTGAATCCATGTTTGTGGGGTTCTTTGTTATAAATAACTATTTCCGGCGTTATTCTCCATCCAAAAAGAAAAGCGTGATATAGTGCTAACGTAGTCACTGAAGATGACTTGCCAAAAAAACAGTGAATCCGTGTTTGTGGGTTTGTTCATTTTAAATAACTGTTTGTGTCGTTATTCGCCATCCAAACAGAAAAGCGCGATATTGTGCTAACGTATTCAGTGAAGTTGACTTGCGAAAAACACAGTGAATCCGTGTTTGTGGGTTTGTTAGTTTTAAATAACTATTTGCTGCGTTATTCGCCATCCAAACAGAAAAGCCTGATATTGTGCTAACGTAGTCAGTGAAGTTGACTTACCAAAAAACAGTAAATCCGTGTTTGTGGGTTTGTTCATTTTAAATAACTTTTTGCGGTTTTATTCGCCATCCAAACAGAAAAGCGTGATATTGTGCTAACGTAGTCAGTGAAGTTGAATTGCCAAAAAAACTGTGAATCCGTGTTTGTGGGGATGTTCATTTTAAATAACTATTTGCGGCATTATTCGCCATCAAAACAGAGAAGCGTGATATTATGCTAACGTAGTCAGTGAAGTTGAATTGCTAAAAAAACTGTGAATCCGTGTTTGTGGGGTTGTTCATTTTAAATAACTATTTGCGGCTTTATTCGCCATCCAAACAGAAAAGCGTGATATTGTGCTAACGTAGTCAGTGAAGTTGACTTGCCAAAAAACAGTGAATCCGTGTTTGTAGGGTTGTTAGTTTTAAATAACTGTTTGTGGCGTTATTCGCCATCCAAACAGAAAAGCGTGATATTGTGCTAACGTAGTCAGTGAAGTTGACTTGCGAAAAACAGAGTGAATCCGTGTTTGTGGGTTTGTTCATTTTAAATAACTGTTTGTGGCGTTATTCGCCATCCAAACAGAAAAGCGTGATATTGTGCTAACATAGTCAGTGAAGTTGACTTGCGAAAAACACAGTGAATCCGTGTTTATGGGTTTGTTCATTTTAAATAACTATTTGCAGCTTTATTCGCCATCCAAACAGAAAAACGTGATATTGTGCTAACGTAGTCAGTGAAGTTGACTTGCGAAAAAAACTGTGAATCCGTTTTTTTCGCACAGAAGTTGAATCCGTGTTTGTGGGTTTGTTCATTTGAAATAACTATTTGCGGCTTTATTCGCCATCCAAACAGAAAAGCGTGATATTGTGCTAACGTAGTCAGTGAAGTTGACTTGCCAAATAAACAGTGAATCCGTGTTTGTGGGGTTGTTCGTTTTAAATAACAATTTGCGGCGTTATTTACCATCCAAACAGAAAAGCGTGATATTGTGCTAACGTAGTCAGTGAAGTTGAATTGCCAAAAAAACAGTGAATCCATGTTTGTGGGGTTTTTAGTTTTAAATAACTGTTTGCGGCGTTATTCACCATCCAAACAGAAAAGCGTGATATTGTGCTAACGTAGTGAGTGAAGTTGAATTGCAAAAAAAGCAGTGAATCTGTGTTTGTGGGGTTGTTTGTTTTAAATAACTATTTGCGGCGTTATTCGCCATCCAAACACAAAAGCATGATATAGTGCTAATGTAGTCAGTGAAGTTGACTTAAAAAAAAAACAGTGAATCCGTGTTTGTGAGGTTCTTCGTTTTAAATAACTATTTCCGACAATGAGAAACGGGGGCACACCTATATTAAAATAGAGTGCACGTCACAGCCTGAAACCAAACCAAAATGTAACCATATAAACAGACAGACCGCAAAAGACCGCACATCTAAAAATGTATAAATTTTTATTATAAACACACTTGCACATAGTTTAAAAATTGTATACAATAAAAAATCAAAATGGAAAAGCTATGATAGGCTCAACCATACCTCTGACAGCAAGGCAAATGCAACTACCCACACTAAATCCAATTCGCCAACATGATTATTACAACTGAATAAGAATATTTAGAGATCCAACATGATTAGAAAATGTAACATCCAAAGATAATTCATCAATAAATATACTCATCTAATCAGGTGCTTGTGAGGCATGCTGTCAGGAGGATACAATCCCACAATAACTATTTCCGGTGTTATTCGCCATACAAACAGCAAAGCGTGATATAGTGCTAACGTAGTCAGTGAAGTTGACTTGCGAAAAAAACTGTGAATCCGTGTTTGTGGGTTTGTTCATTTGAAATAACTATTTGCGGCTTTATTCGCCATCCAAACAGAAAAGCGTGATATTGTGCTAACGTAGTCAGTGAAGTTGACTTGCCAAATAAACAGTGAATCCGTGTTTGTGGGGTTGTTCGTTTAAAATAACTATTTGTGGCGTTATTCGCCATCCAAACAGAAAAGTGTGATATTGTGCTAACGTAGTCAGTGAAGTTGACTTGCCAAAAAAACAGTGAATCAGTGTTTGTTGGGTTGTTCATTTTAAATAACTAGTTGCAGCATCAGTCGCCATAGAAAAATAAAATCGTCATATAGTGTGTAGTGCTGTGCAGTAACCCATTGTACTGCTGTTCAGCAACCCATTGTTAACTCTGTGGGTGACGGTATTTCTTAAAGAAATAGTTAAGCAGTTGTGCAAGGCAGTGAGCAAAGTATATATATATATATATATATATATATATATATATATATATATATATATTTTTTTTTTTTTTTTTAATCAGGTAAAGTTTATTAACTTTTCACAATATTACAAGTTGGTTCATGCACCAGATGTACAATAAAATAATCTTCCAAAAGAAAGTTTTACATTTTACAAAGTATGTGTTTCTTCGTTATCTTCAAGTTTAGGACAACTGAATATTGGTTGCAGGACACAGAAGTTGTACAGAACAATAGTTTTTTTGTTAACCCCGATGCCTTCCCATCCCCCCCATCCTCCCTTTCCGCAGAGAGATGACCCCCCAAAATCATTCACCCATTTAAGAAATGATTAAAAAAACGTTGCCACAGTAACTGTTTCACACTAGAATTGTTAAATTTGTGAACATATGCATCGACCGCCAATAATAAATCAGGTTCAACCCCTAGCCAGAGTGTGGATAGTTGTGCTTGGACACAGTCCCTCACAAGTGCTTGGGACGCCAGACCCGGAGAATCAAGCCATCCCTGCCAAATCTTAGAGAACTTGACCGGGCATTTCCTTTTCACATAGACTCCTTGTTCATGGCGCAAAATCATATTAATTCTATTAACATATTCTTTTTTGGAGCGAGGGGGGCGATCAAGCCAATGCTTGGCGATTAATATTCTGGCCTGAAATAGCATTCTTTGGATACATAATATTAAAGAAGTACTGTCAGATGTCTCGTCAATTAGCCCCAGTAGACATACCCTAGCTGTGTTAGGTAAACGGATTTGTGTAGAATTTTGCAATCAGATCTATAACCTCACCCCAATATGAACAAAGATTAATGCAGGCCCACAACATATGTATCAAGGTGGCATCCGGTCTATCACATCTCAGACATATAGAGTCTGGTCTGAGGCCCACCTTGTTTAGAAAGGCCGGCGTTCTGTATACTCTATGAAGTAAGTATAGTTGGGATAATCTCTTAGCTTCATTAAGTGTAAGAAGAGGAACTAAGGCCAACGTGTCCGTCCACTGCCCCCCCATATCTCCCTAACGTCCCTTTCCCATTTACTTTTAACTAGAGAAAGATCAGCAGATGTGGATCTAGCAGAGAGGTGTTTATATAGCATAGAAATAAGGCCCTTGGTAGAGCCTCCTCGTAGCAGATGTTGAATCATGAAGGGGGAGCTCGCTATAGGCACCCTTTCCTTAAACTGAGCCCGATAGGCATGACGAAGCTGTAAGAATTGATAGAAAGCACTATGTAGGAGATCACAGTCCAACTGCAGCTGTGCAAAAGATTTCATCATGCCATCTGACTGTATCTGGGAAAGGAAAATAATGCCCTTCTCTTCCCACGGTGAAAAACCTTCCAATCTGAATATTTTGGGTAGTTGCGGGTTATGCCATAAAGGTGTATAATCATATAGGCTTTGTACTTCATTCAACTCTTTAAATTTAGACCAGACTTTGATTATCAAAGCCAAAGTAGGGCAAGATCCCCGAGAAGACTGTGATGTACCTAACTCCGCGAATACCACTGGAGCCTTTTGTTTTGCGTATCGAGACACCATTCTAGCAGAAGGTCCCAACCCTTTATGTTGTCCCCACCCTTTAAGGTGCTGTAATTGTGCGGCAATGAAATATAGCCAAGGGTTTGGGAGGGCCATCCCACCCTCCTCCTTCCCTTTCTGAAGTATCTCTAAGCGAATTCTGGGCTGTTGTTTCTTCCAAACAAGAGAGCGAAATATACCCTGTAGCTTGTAAAATATTCTCTGGGGTATCCATACCGGGGAATTATGCAATATATAGAGTAGTTGAGGCATCAGAATCATTTTTACAAGGTTAAATCTGCCAATTACAGACATAGGAAGCTTGCACCAGATATTAGTCTTGTCTATAAATCTCTGAATTAAGGGGTCTACGTTCATGACCACGGGAGTAACCATGATCCCTAAATACAGTACCTTTAGCTTTGAGCTATTTGCAATGGAATATGGGACCAGTCCATTGGAGTCGGGAGAGGATCAAGCGGAAGTATCACAGACTTGTCCCAATTAATAGTAAGCCCTGAGAAAGTGCCAAATTCTGAAATATGTTGCATTAATGGATGAATTGAACTCTGAATATCGCCAACATAAAGAAGCATGTCGTCAGCGTAGAGGGATATTCTTTCTTCCTGTCGACCCAGTGGAAACCCCTTCCACTGTGAGGAGTTACGCAAAGGACAAGCCAGAGGTTCAATAGCTAATGCAAGGAGGAGGGGTGAGAGAGGACACCCCTGCCTCGTTCCCCTATGAAGCGAAAATTGCGATGACAGCATACCATTAGCTCTAATTCTGGCGATTGGGGACTTGTATAGCAGCTGAACCCATCTCAGATATTCGCTACCAAAGCCCATATGTGCCATGACTTCCCATAGATAGTGCCATTCCACGCTATCAAAGGCCTTGGCAGCATCGAGAGAGATAATTGCCCTAGAGCCCCCAGTGTTCATAGGCCTCTGTATATTCATAAAAAGTCTGCGTAGATTAATTGCAGTACTTTTTTCTGGCATAAAGCCGAATTGGTCTTCATGGATGATGGTGGAAGCACCTTTCTTTAAGTGGTTGGCTAAGGCCTTAGATAAGATCTTAACATCCACAGGCAATAGCGATATAGGTCTATACGACTCTGCCAAGGAGTGATCCTTGTTGGGTTTTGGTATGATCACCACCACTGCCTCCCGCATAGAGGCCGGTAAAGTCCCTTTTTCAAGGGCCTCCTTAAAGGTATCCAACAGACGAGGCAGGAGCTGGTCTTGATATTTTTTGTAAAACTCAATTGGCAGGCCATCAGAGCCTAAATAATGACTCCACTCCCGGGAGAGTTTAGGAAGGGGAATTTTGTCCAGATATGATTTAATATCCCTAATTTCTATACCCTGCAAGTTAGAGGTGTATAGTTTTTTATAGTAACTGGAAAATACATTCAAAATTTCCGAATCCTCCATAGTATAAACTCCCTCTGGAGATCTGACACCTTTAATTCTGGACGGGCCTTCCTGTGACTTAGCTATCCTAGCTAATAGACTTCCAGTGCTTTCTCCTGCCTCAAAATACTTCTGCTTCAGAAAAAAACATTTGTTATCAGCTGTTTGTATAAAATATTCATTGAGCTTTTCCTGTGCTGATACCCATAGTGATTTAGAAGACTCTGATGGATGGGAAACATAATCAGCTTTTGACTGTCTCACGGCTAACAGTAGAGAATCGGACATGTTTAGTTTGTGTTTTTCTCCTATTAATCTTCTGAATATATAACCCTCTAATATAGGCTTTCATAGTATCCCATACTATACCCATGGTTGCAGTACATACAGTCATGGCTAAAAGTTTTGAGAATGACACAAATATTATATTTTCACATGATCTGCTGCCCTCTGGTTTTTATGTGTGTTTGTCAGATGTTTTTATCACATACAGAAATATAATTGCAATCATATTATGAGTAACAAAAGCTTATATTGACAGTTAGAATGCGTTAATGCAGCAAGTCAATATTTGCAGTGTTGACCCTTCTTCTTCAGGACCTCTGCAATTCTCCCTGGCATGCTCTCAATCAACTTCTGGACCAAATCCTGACTGATAGCAGTCCATTCTTGCACAATCAATGCTTGCATTTTGTCAGAATTTGTAGGTTTTTGTTTGTCCACCCGTCTCTTGATGATTGACCACAAGTTCTCAATGGGATTAAGATCTGGGGAGTTTTCAGGCCATGGACCCAAAATCTCTATGTTTTGTACCCTGAGTCATTTAGTTATCACTTTTGCTTTATGGCAAGGTGCTTCATCATGCTGGAAAAGGCATTGTTGATCGCCAAACTGCTCTTGGACGGTTGGGAGAAGTTGCTCTCGGAGGACATTCTGGTACCATTCTTTATTCATGGCTGTGTTTTTAGGCAAGACTGTGAGAGAGCCGATTCCCTTGGCTGAGAAGCAACCCCACACATGAATTGTTTCAGGATGATTAACAGTTGGCATGAGACAAGACTGGTGGTAGCGCTCACCTCGTCTTCTCCGAAAAAGCTGTTTTCCAGATGTCCCAAACAATCGAAAAGGGGATTCATCAGAGAAAATGACTTTACCCCAGTCCTCAGCAGTCCACTCCCTGTACCTTTTGCAGAATATCAGTCTGTCCCTGATGTTTTTTCTGGAGAGAAGTGGCTTCTTTGCTGCCCTCCTTGAGACCAGGCCTTGCTCCAAGAGTCTCCGCCTCACAGTGCGTGCAGATGCACTCACACCTGCCTGCTGCCATTCCTGAGCAAGCTCTGCACTGCTGGTAGCCCTATCCCGCAGCTGAAACACTTTTAAGAGACGGTCCTGGCGCTTGCTGGTCTTTCTTGGGCGCCCTGGAGCCTTTTTGGCAACAATGGAACCTCTCTCCTTGAAGTTCTTGATGATGCGATAGATTGTTGACTGAGGTGCAATCTTTCTAGCTGCGATACTCTTCCCTGTTAGGCCATTTTTGTGCAGTGCAATGATGACTGCACATGTTTCTTTAGAGATAACCATGGTTAACAGAAGAGAAACAATGATGCCAAGCACCAGCCTCCTTTTAAAGTGTCCAGTGGTGTCATTCTTACTTAATCATGACAGATTGATCTCCAGCCCTGTCCTCAACACCCACACCTGTGTTAATGGAGCAATCACTGAAACGATGTTAGCTGGTCCTTTTAAGGCAGGGCTGCAATGATGTTGAAATGTGTTTTGGGGGATAAAGTTCATTTTCTAGGCAAATATTGACTTTGCAAGTAATTGCTGTTAAGCTGATCACTCTTTATAACATTCTGGAGTATATGCAAATTGCCATTATAAAAACTGAAGCAGTAGACTTTGTAAAAATTAATATTTGTATCATTCTCAAAACTTTTGGCCATGATTGTACATTAGAAGTAAAAAAATATCTGAGCTGAGAGTCTAATGGGTCCCTTTCATCCAAAAGCTGGATCCAAAAAGGATTGAGCCTCCAAAGAAATGGACTCTCTCCACCTCTGCGATTCCCCAAATGCAGTTCAATATGTATA
>ONZH01029319.1:0-25594 GCA_900303285.1 Rhinella marina
TCCAAATTTTCCTGGGAGGGGGCAGACTGGGGGAAGGAGGTTGAGGTGGAGGAGCCATAGGAGTTGCTCCCTTGGGTAACGTGGGTGGACTGCGTGGAAGACTGACTGGTGGACAAATTACTTGAAGCATTGTCCGCAATCCACGAGATCAGCTGTTCGCACTGTTGTGGTTTTCAACAGTCCTCTACCACGTGTCCCTGTAAGTTGAGACATGAAGCTAGGAGTGTAGCTCTGCGGAATTCCCCTGCTCCTCATCAGCGGGTACTGTCTCACGCCTGCCCAGGACGCACGGCCTCTGCCCCCTGCAGTAATTGAATGCCCACGCCTCGCCTGACCCTTAGCCCTGGGTTCAACATTTTTTTTATATAGGTGTAATGATAAAAAAAAAAATTAACACGGGCCTGGTGTACTGAATCCCACAAACTTGTTAAGTCCGGTAGAATTAAGTGACGTACAGAAAGTGTCACCTGGACAGATTATACGGATTGGAGTGAGTGTGCTAAACTGTGACACACAGAAAGGTTACACGCAGCTGAGTAAAATGGATTTGTATCACTGAGCTAAAACAACTGAAAAAATATATATTTTTTTTAGTTTGTTTTTTTGGGAACGTGACGTGCAAGTACTATGGTAGAACTGACTGACACCCTGTTAACGGTGGCTATTTAGTCTGCGACCCAGACAAATGTCGCACAGAGAGTTTTCTGGTTCAAGCTGTAGATGATATTGGTAGCAAATGACTTGGTTGTATTCTGTGACGTACAGAAAGTGTCACCTGGACAGTATATACGGATGGGAGCTAGTGTACTGAACTGTGACACACAGAAAGGTTACACACAGCTGAGTAAAATGGATTTGTATCACTGAGCTAAAACAACTGAAAAAATAATTTTTTTTTATATTTGTTTATATTTTTTTTTATTTTGTTTTAGGGAACGTGACGTGCAGGAACTATGGTAGAACTGACTGACACCCTGTTAACGGTGGCTATTTAGTCTGCGACCCAAACAAATGTCGCACGGAGAGTTTTCTGGATCAAGCTGTAGGATGATATTGGTAGCAAATGACTTGGTTGTATTCTGTGACGTACAGAAAGTGTCACCTGGACAGTATATACGGATGGGAGCTAGTGTGCTGAACTGTGACACACAGAAAGGTTACACGCAGCTGAGTAAAATGGATTGGTATCACTGAGCTAAAACAACTGAAAAAATATATATTTTTTTATATTTGTTTTTCTATATTTTTTTTTTAAATTTTGTTTTTTTGGGAACGTGACGTGCAGGAACTATGGTAGAACTGACTGACACCATGTTAACGGTGGCTATTTAGTCTGCGACCCAGACAAATGTCGCACAGAGAGTTTTCTGGATCAAGCTGTAGATGATATTGGTAGCAAATGACTTGGTTGTATTCTGTGACGTACAGAAAGTGTCACCTGGACAGTATATATGGATTGGAGTGAGTGTGCTGAACTGTGACACACAGAATGGTTCCACACTGCTGCCAGCCAGCCAAGCCAGGAGACAAAAAAAAAATTTCTTCTAGCCCTTAGAAGGGCTGTTGGGTTCTTTGTGCGTGATTCCTGCCTAACAGAGAACTAAATTCAGGCCCTAACACTGTCCCTGAAAGGCAGCAGCTCTATCCCTAACGACATCCAGACGGCATCTGAGCCGAGCGCCGCGGCCAGTCACTAGTATATTCCAGGGTCACCTGATCAGGCCAGCCAACCCCTGCTATCGACATGTAAGGGCCCCACGTGATGCTGGTTGTACCGTAGAGTCTCCTGGCTTGTGATTGGCTGTGTTTATAGGCGCCAAAAAAGCACGATGCGGAAGTTTCCATTTCCTCGAGTATGGCAAGATACTCGTCCGAGCAGCGAGCACTTAAGAGTACCCTAATACTCGAACGAGCACCAAGCTCGCTCATCTCTATTGTTAACCATTTCATCATATTATTATTCTTTCTTGTTTTAAATGTCCTTGTCAAAAGCGTGTTTATGCTTTGGCTATGAATAGGGCTCAGATTCTGCGGTATCATAATGAATGTATCAGGAGTGTAATTGTATACTTAAAATCAATCAATAACGCTACAAAAGTTTCATTGTAGCCCTAGCTTTAGGAATTAAAAAAACTATGGTACATGGCATCATATGTAAATAGCTCAATAAAAATTTGGGATGAGCACACCCTTTATCTGGCTATATGTATATTTCTGTGAGGAGTAGGTGAATTATGCAATATGCAATATTTTTCAAATCCAGATCTATAAATATACAATACTTAAGCAGAATATAGGTAAAAAAAATTCTTATTTATTACTTATTATTATTATTATTATTATTATTATTATTATTATTATTGTAAAACAGCGCTAATAGCATTAAAAAATCATGGCATCATATGCCCATCACCTGTTTGAACAGGAGATGGTCAGGGTAACATAGTTACATAGTAATATAGTTCATAAGGCCGAAAATAGACATCTGTCCATCCAGTTCGGCCTGTTATCCTACAAGTTGATCCAGAGAAAGGCAAAAAAACTCTGTGAGGTAGAAGCCAATTTTCCCCACTTCAGGGGAAAAAATTCCTTCCTGACTCCAATCAGGCAATCAGAATAACTCCCTGGATCAGCGACCCATCTCTAGTAACTATAACCTGTAATATTGTTATCCTCCAGAAATACATTCAGGCCCCTCTTGAACTCTTTCATTAAACTTACCATCACCACTTCCTCAGGCAGAGAGTTCCATAGTCTCACTGCTCTTACCGTAAAGAACCCTCTTCTATGTTTGTGTACAAACCTTCTTTCTTCCAGGTGCAGAGGATGTCCCCTTGTCACAGTAACAGTCCTGGGGATAAATAGATCATGGGAGAGATCTCTGTACTGACCCCTGATATATTTATATATAGTTATTAGATCTCCCTTCAGTTGTCTTTTTTCTAAAGGCAATAACCCTAATTTTGATAATCTTTCTGGGTACTGTAGTCCACCCATTCCAGTTATTACTTTAGTTGCCCTCCTCTGAACCCTCTCCAGCTCTGCTATGTCTGCCTTGTTCACAGGAGCCCAGAACTATTCACAATACTCCATGTGTGGTCGAACTAGTGATTTGTAAAGTGGCAGGACTATGTTCTCATCACGGGCATCTATGCCTCTTTTGATGCAACCCATTATCTTATTGGCCTTGGCAGCAGCTGTTTGACACTGGTTTATACAGCTTAGTTTTCTGTTCACTAAAATTTCTAGGTCCTTTTCCATGTCAGTGTTACCCAATGTTTTACCATTCAGTATGTACTGGTGACTTGCATTATTCCTTCCCATATGCATAACCTTACATTTGTCAATGTTAAACCTCATCTACCACTTCTATGCCCAAGCCTCCAGTCTATCCAGATCCATCTGTAGCAGTGTACTGTCCTCTTCTGTGTTAATTACTTTACACAGTTTAGTGTCATCTGCAAAAATTGATATTTTACTGTGCAAGCCTTCAACAAGATCATTAATAAATATATTGAAGAGAATAGGGCCTAATACTGACCCCTATAGTACCCCACTAGTGACAGTGACGCAATATGAGCATGTACCGTTAATAACCACCCTCTGTTTTCTATCACTGAGCCAGTTACTTACCCACATACAGACATTTTCTCCCAGTCCAAGCATTCTCATTTTATATACTAACCTTTTATGTGGTAGCGTGTCAAATGCTTTGGAGAAGTCCAGATATAAGACATCCATTGATTTTCTGCGGTCAAGTCTAGAACTTACCTCCTAATAGAAACTGATTAAATTGGTTTGACATGACCGACCCTTATGAAGCCATGCTGATATGGAGTTATTTGCTTATTTTTATTGAGGTACTCCAAGATAGCATCTCTTAAAAAAACCCTCAAACAGTTTACCCACAACAGATGTTAAACTTACCGGCCTCTAGTTCCTGAGTTCTATTTTTGGACCCTTTTCGAATATTGGCACCACATTTGCTATGCGCCAATCCTGTGGAACACTCCCTGTCTGTATATAGTCCTTAAAAATCAGAAATAAGGGTCTGGCGATGACATTACTTAATTCTCTTAGGGTAGTTTAAGAAATGTACCTGTCGAGTGCATGATGCTCAGCCTCAGCATGACCATGCTAGGAGAGACGCACTGCTGAGCCACACCCCCTGGTGACACAACAGCATCCTAGGCAGAAAGATGCAATGCTCAGTTTCTCTATGCAGCGGGTATGTGCTGGGGGGATTAACAATGGGCTGATTGCTCAGCTGCTCTATTCCTATATGCTAGTGTTTTTGTCTAATGGATAGCCAAGTCATGAACCTATCAAGTTCTAATCCAGGGACTCAGCGCTCTATTTAAGACCCTTCCCGGCCGTACACCAGTGTCAATGATAGCCTCTGACTCACTATCTGTGTCCCTGGTTCTTGCTTCTGTGCTCTCATTTGGTATTGAATTGTCCACTTGGTTCTGATGTCAGTGTGTCTTCTGACCTCTCTCTGTCTCTTGTTTTGTACTGCACAGCTTTTGTGGTTCTGACCCATTTACATATCTTTGTTGTTTGCCAGTCTCTGCACTTAAATAGTGTAGGGATCAGTGGCGTAGCTAGATATGACTGGGCCCCACAGCAATTTTTTAAATGGGGCCCCCCAGGGCCGGCTCCAGGTTCATGTGGGCCCTTGGGCGATAAATCTCAGTGGGCCCCCCCACACAGTATAATGACCCCACAGTGGCCTTCCATTCATTATAATGACCCCCAGTTACCCCCATTCAGAATAAAGACCCCCAGTGGCCCTCACAGCAAATTTTTTTGCAAACACTATTCTGCCTCTAATTATCATAATGCCACCGCAATGTCTAATAATAATGTCTCCAGAAATGTCCCTATAATGCCCTCAGTAATATCCACCCCCCGGCCCAAGTAGTGTCCACCTCACTGTGCCCGGGGAACAAAAAAAAAATCCCATTTCCTGCCGCAGTCTGAGATGCATTTTTTCAATATACTTTATCAATTACCCTGAACATTTAACAAAAAATGGCAGTTACATAAATATGTTCTGCATATATAAAAACCATGCAGAAATGTGTATATAAACACACTAGTACATACAGGCACATACTGTACATCTCATGTTATTACATACAGGCACATACTGCACATCACACACTTTATAACATACAGGCACATAGTACACATCACACAGGTTATTACATACAGGCACATGGTACACATCACACAGGTTATTACATACAGGCACATGGTACAGATCACACAGGTTATTACATACAGGCACATGGTACATATCACACAGGTTATTACATACAGGCACATGGTACATATCACACAGGTTATTACATACAGGCACATGGTACAGATCACACAGGTTATTACATACAGGCACATGGTACACATCACACAGGTTATTACATACAGGCACATGGTACACATTACACAGGTTATTACATACAGGCACATGGTACACATCACACAGGTTATTAGATGTGTACCACATTGATGGAATCGCTCATAGCAGCGCAGTGGGCTCCCCCAGGAACAGTGGGCCCCGGCACTTGCCCGGGTATGCTCCCGAGGCCAGATTCAGCTGCTTTCCCTGCTTCCCTGATAGATATGCCACTGATGCCAGTATTAGGCCCAGTTCACACAAATAAAACATGCTTTAAAAAATCAGAACAGAATCCTTTTTTTCTTTCAGCTCCAAAAAAACGCATGTTTTTTTTTTTTTTTTTTAACGTGTCTTTTTTTTCTAGACCTGTGCCAAAAATGAACCGAAAACTGCATGGACTGACATGGAGCTTTTTTTCTGCTTCCCGTTTATTTCAATGGGAGATTTAGTGCCGATTCTGCCCTAAGAAAGGGCGTGCTGCTTCTTTTTTCCACACTTCTTTTTTATATGTGTAAAAAGAAAATCAAGTGCTGCTGCAGAATCGCTCCAAAATCAGCACCAAAACAAAATCAGCCTATGGGCTGTGAACTAGCCCATAGGCTGTATTTACATCAGATTTTTGCCCCAGGTTCAGCATATACACATGACTTATACATTAAACAGTTTCCTCAGACAAGCGTCATACAGTGGCATTTGCATAAAAAAAAAAAAATACAAAATTACAGATCCGTTTAACATACATTTGTTTTTACTGGACTATACAGGATGGAAAAGCACAGTTTACTAGGGATTTTCATCCTTTTTTCCCACATGTACAGTATATGTTGGGGTGGGTTCACATCATGTTTTATGCCTCCTTTTGACGTATACGTAAGAAAAAAGATGCAAAACCGCATCACACCACGTTCTTATATCTTGCACAGTCCTGTAAAAAAAAAAAGTATACTTTTTTTTATACAATGAAACTATATGGTGAATGGTGCACTGTATGGCATCAGTCTGTTTAATGTATATGCTTTTTTCAGTACGTTAAACGAATGGGAAAAAACGCGATGTGGACCCAGCCCTAAATGTGGGACAAAAATGTGTACCAGCAGCTCACTGTACAGTTGTTGAACAAATCATACTCGCCTGCTCCACGCCGCTCTGTGATCTTCCAGTCCCCATTCTGTAAACGTTTGGGTGAATGGGCCTCATAACGGTGTGTCCCCAAGCAACACATTGGCGCCTAGGGGACTGTGGCATCAGATGGGTAGACACAGGCTCTCCTATCTGCAGCATTTGCTGTCACTGTTCAGTCTCCCCTTTCCCTCCTTGCCAATTACACAGCAGTCTCAAAAGCAGAAGCTGGGCTGTACCAATAGTACAGGAGGGAGAGGGGAGGCAGGATCTTCCTGTGGTACACTGTACTGAGACCTGGCTGCCCTATTAAGCAGCCAGGCTCCTCTACTAAAGGTCTCTGCTGGTGGGCAGGGCATATCTCCCTGCTCTTCTCCGAGGACATTCTACAGCACTGAAGTTAGTGTGGAAGGGGGTGTGGCCAGTCTGACACTCCGGGCCCCGAAGCAGCTGCTTCCCCTTTTTCCCTGGTAGCTACGCCACTGGTAGGGATCATCAACTAGATGCAGTCTAGCTATCTAGGCCTTGTACTGCAAGTAGGTAGGGAAAGCAGGCAAACCTTAAGGCTCACTGTTCTTGTCTGTCCCTACCTACAGTCATAACAGATACTGTATATTTTATGGTATAAGCAAAATTGTGCTGCATTGGTTGTGGTGGTAGGAATGGCATAATCAAATGCAGCCAGCCACACCATGGAGCGATACCATTATAGTTGTAGACCACTTCAAGGCTAGTTTCATGCTAGTGCTAAAATGATCTTGATGGACTTCCTTGCATCAGGCATAGCCTGAAACTGGCCATGCCTAGTAACAAAGTAACATAGTTTATAAGGCCGAAAAAAAGACATCTGTCCATGCAGTTTGGCCTGTTTTCCTGCAATTTGATCTAGAGGAAGGCAAAAAAACCCTGTGAGGTAGAAGCCAATTTTCCCCACTTCAGGGAAAAAAATTCCTTCCCGACTCCAATCAGACAATCAGAATAACTCCCTGGATCAACGACCCCTCTCTAGTAACTATAACCTGTAATATTATTACCCTCCAAAAATACATCCAGGCCTCCCTTGAACTCTTAGTGAACTTACCATCACCACCTCCTCTGGCAGAGAGTTCCATAGTCTCACTGCTCTTTCCGTAAAGAATCCTCTTCTATGTTTATGTACAAACCTTCTTTCCTCCAGATGCAGCCTCTACCAGAACAACCTGCAGAAACATTTTAATGCTAGTGTGAAACTAGCCTTAGGCCCCTTTCACACGAGCGTGAGACTCGGACGTCTCCCGCATCGTGTGCCGTGTACTGAACTCCCGGCACTGAACGGGGTTACATAGCATTATACTGATTTATGTTGCTTTGTAACCCCGTTCAGTGCCAGGAGTTCAGTACACTGCACACTCCCGAGTCTCATGCTCGTGTGAAAGGGGCCTTACACTGTCAACATTTGGTCAGTATTTATAAGCCAGAACATAGAAAATAAACATTTTTTCAGTGTACTTTTTCACTGTAGTTTCTACTCCAGGTTTTGGCTTTCAAATAACTATGCAAAATAATGATTGCATTTTGATGACATGAAAATTACCTTTACCTTTCCATTCACTTACTAAAATCCGTGATCTGGACACTAAAAGTGAAATCTAAGTTTATTATAAAGTTGTACACCACTAAGTTAAACCAATAATATATTTAATAGTAAAGTAAAAATATATATTAAACATGCTTGCAAATTACTTATGCTTTATTATATATTATTCATAATGTCAAATAAGAAGATATAAAATAAAAAAAATACATTAGTAATAGCCACTGTTAAGAGCTTTAAGCAGCGTCTTTAATAACATTTTAAAATTAAATCTGTAGGAAACAAAGAGACATGACATTATTCATGTTAAAGTATTAGTAATGATAACACATAGGATTAAAAAAATTCTACAAATGAAATATAAAGATTCTGGTTTAAAATTAAATTGTATCCAGAGAAAGTTTTGTGGAAAAAAAAGTTAATGTTATCGGCATTGTAATATATATGGGGCTAACAAGATAATAAATATATTGTTACTTTACCTCTAAACCTTTTTCTAAAAACTGTACTTGTGCTATTGAAAGCAATT
The DNA here is from genome assembly GCA_900303285.1 of Rhinella marina. Classification (NCBI taxonomy): domain Eukaryota; kingdom Metazoa; phylum Chordata; class Amphibia; order Anura; family Bufonidae; genus Rhinella; species Rhinella marina. The sequence continues at coordinate 8,626 of ONZH01029319.1, forward strand.
TGCTTAGGCTTCTCTTTGCAAGATAAGTGATTTATGACAGATTTCCAACAATACTGGTAAAGGAAGCTAAAACGATGTTCCTATGGCAATATTTTGGTCAATATTTGTAAAAAAAAAAAATTAGGAGTCCAAAACACAGAGAAGATACTGGGCACATTTTTGATTCAGCTTTCTCTCCGGGTGAATAAAATGTATTAAAGCTTTCTTTCCACATAAAATTCAACAAATATATGGTGCAAGGCTAATTATGCTTTTGAACACTCAAGCAGGGTGTTACTTATTGCTTAGCGGCCCACAAATACTTAGTGATTATAAAACATAAATCAGCAAGTAGAGAAAACCATGTATCATTTGATTTCTGGGGACAAAGATTTTTTGTATTTTTTCATGATGCAAAGGTTTTGGTTTTTAGGTGTAGTTTGGGCTAATGGTAGCATTATTCCTTTTTTGGCTTTTTTTGGTCTTTTTCTTACTAGGTAGTTATTTGTTCTGTGTTATTATTGCTTTATATATACATTGGGTCCCTCATGAAGTCAGAAGAGATTTTGTGGGACTTTTTACATTGACATAGTTTTTTGTCAGCACCAGTTACAGGGTGAATACAGCCCCCACATGCACTGTAGGCCACTACAGCTACTCTGCATCCGTCAATCATGTGCCACAGTAAGTTGTGTTGGTGTTTCCTGTTCTGTATAAATGATGTTTACAATATTTACAGCAATCAGTCAGGCACAGACAGTAATAAACTACTTCTGTTTTTTTTTTCCCCCAATTGGGAGTTGCCTTTTACAAAGTTCAACTCCCCTGCCACTGCATGATGCTGAGACATTTAAAAATGTATCTGCAGAGTGATAAATGGACCATCCATTTGTTTGATCGACAAGTAGTTTAACTTTGCATACTTTTATAGAATATTTGTTAATTATATTTTGTTAACATATAGAACGATATACTGATATTAATTATACTTTAAAAAGTGATGACAGCCCCATTTTTGTCCCTTTTTGCAATGAATCTGCAGTGCGTGAATATACCTACAGACATAGCCATCATCAAAATCAGAGTATTCATTTTTCAATCCCTTCCTTCCCAGAGCCATAATTTTTTTTAGTTTTTCCATTCACATAGATTATTGGACGCATGTTTTTTCTTGGACAAGTTGTACTTTCCAATGGTACCTTTTTATATTACATATGATGTAGTGGGAAGCTGGAAAAAAATTCCAAATGGGGTGAAATAAAAAAACAACACAATTCTGAAACAGTTTTATGGGTTTTGTTGGTGATTTAGATTTTTATATTTTTTTCATTTTTAAAATATGTTTAAAAACTTTTTTGAAACTTTTTTTTAATACTTCATAGTCCGTCAAGTGCCTGGCAGCTATGGCACCCACTGTGCTCATGAGCGTGCACCATCTTTAAAGACCTGACTTCCACTGTACTATTATGGCCAGGAAGGGGTAGGACTCCAACCAGGTACATGAATTCTGCTGTCTAATTATCATTTAATGTTCTCTGTATGTTTGATATAAGACATCATTTTGTAGTATTATTATATTATAAAATGTGGTTTATTTTTTGACACTAAAATATGGAGATTAGCGATAAGTGAATTTCTTGAATTTATGTATGATTAAGTGACATTTAAAAAAAATATATCATTTGTGTCTGAATTGGTTCCAAATGATGCTATATGCTCTAATTGGACGGAAAAGTGGTATACAACACTCTGGGGTGTCCTTGGATCTATTTTAAAAAAAGTTTTTACTCTTTCTCTAACCCCGTTTAATCTCTTTAATTCATTAACAGGAATAGCAAATAATGTTACTGACATATATAACTATGGGTATATACATTGGTTGAACAGCAAACATAGTGTTTAAAAATACACTGCACTGCTGCATTTATTATGCTTTTTACTATTAGAAATCTTCTAAAGTTATCCCCCTATTGGGGCAGATGGTGTTGCAAACAGTGTTAGAGAAAAAAAAAAACTTGCTGGGTCCAAGCCTTTAAAAATGATGCCTTAACGTGGGCAGAACAATGCCAATGTCATCAATTTGACAAAGTAGTTTTCCATACTGGAGAATATCTTTGTCTGTTTGGGTCTGACAGCGTCACCTGCCAAACTGAAAATCCTCTCTGAGATGACCCTAGAAGATGGATAATTAAGTGGGATCAGTGGAATGACATAATTTATGCTATAGTTGTCCCTACTAACAAACCTGATGGCCTCTTCAGTAAGCCTGAGCCCATGACATATGTAATGAGCTTCAAATGTCTAACCTCAAAGCAGCACCTACTGTCTGTTGAGTTGGTCTGGTACATAATGACCAACTCCATTGCCATTGTTGCCGACCGCCTTGCCCAGTTGGAGTTTTCAGTGAGACTGCTGTGAGAGTGATGATTGCTGATTGATGCAGTTTAACAACTGATTGTGTATCTACACTTGCTTAGGCTGATCATCTCTAACATTGCATGGCAACGCTTCATATTACACATATGATAGGAAGAATATGGTATGCGGGAATGGTAACAATCCACTGCTATACTGCTGATGGGGATAAGTGGAAGTCCATGGAAGATAACATGAGAAGAGGCAGATAATCACCTAATACGGGGGCCAGACCGTCACGAAAGTGGAGTTGTTAATAGGACCTGGCCATGTTTCTGCAGTGTTGCATTACCACTGCCATAAAAAACACTGACTTAATGGGCCATGAAAGACATGTACAGTCCCTGCTTGTAACAACTGCTCCAGGTGTACATGGTGATGTGCACCATGCCAGCAAGTGAGAATTGAAAGATGTGGCCCACGTTTTCCACCATGTGACAGTACAAGGCAGTAATGGCTTTTTTGGAAAACTAATGTTGGCTAGGTATCTTCCAGCAAGGCTAAGCACATGCCATCAGTTCCCTAAGGGCAGCAGAATCTACTAAGTGGTACTCTAGCAACTGCACCACCAGGAACTTGGCCAGATAGGACTTAAGCTTACACATCATCAGATTGCTGGCCAAATAGAGTGATTTTCTGGCCACCCACTCCATTATCAATTGCTGACCATAGAGCAGAGTAGGAGTAGGATAAATATTTTGAATGGGAGAAGCAGAAACTATAAGGAAAAACACAGCATGTCTTTAATATAGCAATACTTACTTCTTTAGTCACCAAATAGCAGCAGCAATGTTTCAAATCATACAGATTCTTTCTCAATCATATGTCAGTATTTTCAACCATATATATACACATGCCATTATATTTGATTATGTGAGTCTGTGGACTGCAGACATGAGATAAGTAATGATTAATGGTTAAGATTGTTTTGGAATTTTTGGAGTTATGCTGTCAACTTTGATAGGTAGAAGCAGTAACTGAGGATAACAATATCAAGGACACTGTATATCATGACTGACTGCCTGACGGCCGCAAAGGAGATCTGGAAGAGGAAAACTCTTTTTTTCCCCTAACTGCCGGACAGTTCTATTTCTAAACAGATCAAGGAAAGGTGCTTCAAGTGCTGCAAAAGATTTGTGGTGCCTGCATTTATGTTTAAATGCCCACTGCTTATTTTAAACATATAGATATTGCAAAAGGCAATGCTTTTGTCTTCCGACATTTGCCAGATGAGAGATATTCTCACAGAGCTAGCGGCAACCAAGTTTGGATAAGGTCTGTCATGTTTTGTGCCTTCACTGACAATATCAGCCAATGCCGCCACCACCACCCTACTCCTCAGAAGTCACCTCCTCCTCCTAAGCACCTTGATCCGACATCCAGGTCTTGTCCAACACACAATTATGATCAAGGTCCTAGATCTCCCAGCCACTGTTATCTGACTATGATATGTCATTGTGGGCTCCTTGGTCCCCCAATGTATGCTACTTTATGTGGTAGTAACTTTGGAACGCTTTAAAGACAGAAGCACAATTATATGTCCCTCTTTTTCTACAAACACACTGCAGACTGTTATTTTTTATTAAATGTTTATTTTAATTTAATGGTAGGAAAACAACAAGAAAATGAAATATACCTTAACTGGGTTCTCCGAGAATCAAGAAAATGAAAATACTTAAATATTACTTCATGATAAATATATTCCCAAATACCGTTCATTAGGTAGGGGAAAATAGGGAGAAATAACCTGGAGATAAACATAATCAAATTATTAACCCCTTAAGTACCTTGACATTTTTCACCTTAAGGACCAGGATGTTTTTTGGAAACTTGACATGTGTCACTTTATGTGGTAGTAACTTTGGAACGCTTTTACTTATCCAAGCGATTCTGAGATTGTTTTCTCGTGACACATTGTACTTCATGATAATGGAAAATTTTAGTCAATATAATTCACCTTTATTTATTAAAAATCCCAAATTTGAATTTATCTGCTTTTAAGGTGGATAGTGATACATCATAAAAGAGCTATTACTTTACATTTCCCATATGTCCACTTTCATGATTTTACAAACTTTGTTAACCCTTTAGGTGTTCCATAAGAATTAAAGGAAAAACGAGATGACATTTTTAAATTTCACTTTTTGGCAGATTTTCCATTTTAATTCATTTTTTCCTGTAACACATCAAGAGTTAACAGCCAAATAAAACAATATTAATTCTGCAGTTTACAGAAACACCCCATATGTGATTGTAAACTACTGTATGGGCACATGACAGGGCGCAGAAGGAAAGGAGCGCAATGTATTTTTTTTTCCACTGGCATAATTTTAATTTGCCATATGACATTTAAAGACCCCCTGATGCACCCCTAGATTAGAAACTCCAAAAAGTGACCCCATTTTGGAAATTATAGGATAAAGTGACACTTTTATTGGTACTATTTTGTGGTATATATTACTTTTGATTGCTCTATATTAGTCTTTTTTGTGAGGAAAGGCAGCAAAAAAAATAAATAAAAAGACTGTTCTGGCTCAGTTTTTAGTTCTTGTTTTTTACTGTGTTCACCTGACAGGTTATATCATGTGCTATTTTTATAGAGCAGGTTGTTATGGAGGCGACAATATCAAATATGTCTACTTTTATTTTTCTTTTGTTTCAGTTTCACATAATAAAGCATTTTTTAAATAACTCATGTTTTTGTGTCTCCTTTTTCTGAAAGTCATATTATTTTTAATTTTCTGACGATCATCTTATGTAGGGTCTCATTTTTTGCAGCATTAGGTGACGGTTTGATTGTTACTATTTTGGGGTACATACTACTTTTTGATCATTTGGTATTACACATTTTGTGATGTGTGGCGACAAAAAAAAATTGATTTTTTTTGGCGCGGTTTTTATTTATTTATTTTTTTTACGGTTTTCACCTGACAGGGAAAATAATGTGATATTTTTTATAGAGCAGGTTGTTACGGACATGGAGATACCTAATTTGTCTATTTTTTATATTTATTTTGGTTTTACACAATAAAAGCATTTTTGATATAAAAACAATGATGTTTTTATGTCTCCATTTTCTGAAAGCCATATCATTTTTTTTTTTTAGGGATTGCCTTAGGTAGGGTCTCATTTTTTGCGGGATGAGATGACGGTTTGATTGGTACTATTTTTAGGTACATACTACTTTTTGATCATTTGGTATTACACTTTTTGTGATGAATGGTGACAAAAAAATTGATTTTTTGGCACACTTTTTATTTTAATTTTTACGGTGTTTACCAGACGGGTTAGCTCATGTGATATTTTTATAAAATAGGTTGTTACGGACATGGCAATACCTAATATGTCTGTTTTTTTAATATATATTTTGGTTTTAAACAATATATATGTATTTCACTTGGTATTACACTTTTTGAGATGAAAGGTGACTAAAATGGCTTTTTTTTAGAATAGTTGATCATGTCATATTTTTATAGAGCAGGTTTTTACACATGCGGTGATACCTAATATGTCTGTTTTTTATTTTATTTTTTCTATTTTTTACAATTTTGTCTTTTTTATGGAATGTGACTTTTTTTAATTGAAACTTTATTTTTTTATTGTTTAAAACACTTTTATTTTACTTTTTTACTTTTTACTTATGTCCCACTATGGGACTTCAACATTACAGGGTCTGATCCCTGTTTCAATGCAGCACAATGTATCTGTATTGCACTGCATTGATTGTCAGTGTATTATACCCTTTAATACACTGATAGCTTGCCTATGAGACTCAGCCTGGGGGCTAGGCCTCATAGGCCCCCCTAGCTGCCGGGCCCCAAGGCTTTTGAGAGGCTTGGGGTTGCCAAGGCAACCATCGGTTCCCCGTGACCGCAGCGTGGTGACCTGATGGCTCAGGTCAGAGAGCGCAAACCTCTCATATGCCGCGGTCAGCGCTGACCGTGGCATATGAGGGGTTAATCCACTGGCATCGGCGTGATCACCGTGATCACCTGCTGACAGATCAATTTACAAGATTGATAAGGTATAAAATCAATGCTAGGGAAAAATCACAAATGTGGGAGTCCCTGGTATCCGGAAATTGAAAATATTTTTAAGAAGTAGAAGTACCTTTCTCCTAAACCCTGATAGTGTATTGTACCCATGAAAAAGTTGTAAAAAAAAACCTGTTTGCTCATTACAATGCCAACATAAAGGACTAGCATCTGAGAAAAACAAACCAGCCATTGGGCTTAGTAATACCATCTGACCATTAGATCATATGGACTTTTAAAAAGTAAGAACATAAAGTGGCTTTTGTTATCCTCTTAAAGGCTGAATGACAGTCTTGTATGAACAACCCCACTTGCAAGTCCTTCTCCCAGTTTAAAATATGAGCTCTTTTGACTGATAAATTCTGTGAGAGAAAAATATAAAAATCTCTAGCTGAGAAAGGGGAGATTGTGTCTTTATTAAAGAGCCACTTATAAATGGAAGGAACCTTTATTTGCAACATAAGTGAATTAGAAAGATAGTAATGTTGTATTTCTAAATAATCAAACAGTCTATCTGAGGGTATAGCATATGTGTCCTGGAGGGCTGAGAAGGGTTTTAAAGTTCTATCATTGAAAAGATCAAATAGTAGAATAATATCTTTCTCCATCCAATATTTTAAACAGGGAAAAGGGGATTAAAAACCCTAAAATGTTGATTGGCAGAGAAATCAGTCTTGCCTCGTGAGCACCAAATTCTCCCTTCAAGAGAGCCAGCCAAGCCAGGACTGATACCTTTGAAGTTGGGGCAATGGTAAGTTGACTATTTGGGTCTACTATGTACAATAAAAGTAAAAAAGAAGGAGATGGGGCACCAACCAGAGAGGACTCAATTGTTGGGCAGCCAGAACTTGTTGAAAAAGACCACCAAATGCCAAGTTGCTTCAAAATTATAGCTAAATAGTTCTATAGATTAGGAACCCCTAATCCCCCACGTTTCTTATGGTTGTAAAAAATAGATGATGTTACTCTATGGAGTTTCCATGCCCATATGAAAGTAAGCATTTGCTTTTAAAACGTATTAATAAGCGAATTGGGGATAGGTACTACTAGAATACAAAAATAATAAAGCAGTTTAGGTAATATGATCATTTTATAGATGGTTATCTTACCTAACCATGAAGATTCTTTGTTGGCCAAGATTTTAACTTCACCCTGAACAGCAGAAAACAGAGAGCCTATTTCCCTATCGTCTCCACACCGGCACTGATAGGAGCTTGAACCCGCCTCCAGAGGACAGGAAACAACAGCGGAAGCCCAAATAAAAAGACACCTCCTCCATCCATCTTCAGTTGTTGTTTCCTGCCCTCCGGACAAGAAGTGGAAGTCCTGCCAGTGCCGGCAGAAGAACTGTTTGCTCAGCCTGTGTTCTCCCCGGGGTCTTACCTCGGGAGGGCTGAGCAGGGGACGGAGGTTGCGGGTGGAGCGTGGGCTCTCCTTCTCCGTCCCTCCGGTGTAAGTCCCGCTTCTGGGCATCCCCGGGCGGCCCCGCTGTTGCGGAGGGGATCGGAAGGTTCCGGCGCAGGTGGGGAATCCTCTGTGGGCAGGAGGATTCCCGCGCAGAGCTCGTCTGAATGCCGCGTCCGGGCGTCACTTCCGGCGTGGTGACGTCATCTGAATGAGCCGGAAGTTCCTGGATGCGGCGGCATGCGCTCCGGAGGCGTGGGGGGCGGTGCCTGGGTGCCCGGATCACAGCATTTAAAATGCTGCTGTATTCCCGGCTGAAGGTGTGTTACTTGTACCTTCTGGCACCCAGGATGTCCTCCACTGAACAAGATGCCTCTCGCAGACCTGCGGATCCCTGCAAGGCCCTCAGCCCGGTAAGTGACCTCCTCCATGTGTTGGTCCTGACTCACCACCTGAGTGTTAACCTCTTACTTGCCTAGTTCTGATCTTCTCTCTGGCTCTGTTTTCTTAGGCCAGAGAGTCGGCATCGGCAAAAACGTCTAGTGGTGAACCAGCAAAAAGAAAGTGTGCTGTCTGTAGGAAGACCCTTTCCCATGCTTATAAAAAACCGTTGTGTTCAAAATGTACAGAGAAAGTGGTAACGGAGGAATCTCCCTCCTTCCTGGACAATTTAAGATCTCTCATCAGGGAAGAGGTTAATTCGGCTATTGAACAGCGCGTTATACCATCATCCCCTCGCCCGTCCTCCTCTAAGTCGGTTGAACCTCCTCCAGATGTATTTGAGATAGATGAAGGAGAACTCCTATCTGACAATGATTCAGATTCTTCAGATGAGGGTTCTGGGCGTCCATTATGCTCTCCTGACGACACTGAATCTTTATTAAAAACCGTCAGAGCAACCATGAAATTGGAGGATGTGAAGGAGCCAATGTCCGTACAGGATCAGATGTTTCAGGGGCTGGGAGAGAAGAAAAAACGCGTCTTTCCCGTCCATGAAAATATCAAAAAAATTATTGCAAGAGAATGGAAAGACCCTGAGAGAAGAGCTAATATATCTAGAGCCTTCAAACGTAAATACCCTTTCTCTGACGCAGATTGTGGCACTTGGGACAAAACGCCCAGAATTGATGCCCCTGTGGCGAGAATTTCCAAAAAATCCTCCCTCCCCTTTGAGGATATGGGACTTTTGAAAGACCCCATAGACAAGAAGTGTGAGGGGCTCCTTAAAAAATCCTGGGAGACAGGGGCGGCGATGTTTCGTCCTGCCATTGCCGCCACCTGCACGGCCAGATCCTTATCCCTGTGGCTTAATCAGCTGGAAAACCACCTGTCAGCAGGGACTCCTAGAGATGAAATAATTGCCTCCCTGCCGGTCCTAAAACAAGCCTCTAATTTCCTGGCCGATGCCTCGGCAGACTTAGTAAAACTGTCTGCTAGATCTACTGCGCTCTCCAATGCCACTCGTAGAGCCATCTGGCTGAGGTCCTGGTCTGGGGATTCGGGATCTAAAAGCCGCCTTTGTGCTATTCCCTGTGAAGGCGATCGTCTATTTGGTTCCTCGCTAGACGACATTCTGGATAAAGCCTCAGACAGGAAAAAAGGGTTTCCCACTGAGTCCAGGTTTTTTCAACAGAGGAGGAGTTTTCGCCCCCAGGGGAAATTCAGACAGGACCAGAAGAAAAGGGATTCCTCTAGATGGCAGGCCTCTAGAGGCAAAGGCAAGGGGTTTCTGTTTAATTCAGAAGCCACTTCAAAGAAATCCCAATGACGCCATGTATCCGGTAGGGGGCAGGCTCATCCAGTTCAGTCTGGCCTGGGAAACCATAAAAGCCTCCCCCTGGGTTATAGAACAAATAGTCTCAGGTTTCAAAATAGAGTTTTCTTCCAGACCACCGGAAAGATATATGATAAACAAAATGTTACCAGATCTCTCAAAACAGTCAGCTCTAGAATCAGAAGTGGAGGGGTTACTGGCCAAGCAGGTCATTGTGCCGGTCCTGGAGGAACAATTAACCAGAGGTGTATATTGCCCCCTCTTCCTCATAAAGAAACCAGGCGGCAGGTTCAGGATGATATTCAACTTGAAGTTCCTGAACAGATATGTCCTGTACAGGAAGTTCAAGATGGAGACGATAAAATCTGCTATAAATCTCCTCTCCCAGAACTGCTACATGATCACGATCGATCTAGCGGACGCATATTATCATGTGCCAATACGCCACGAGGACCGAAAGTATCTTCGGTTTGCGGTATTCCTGAAAGGTCAGCTCTCCCATTTCCAATACCAGGTTCTTCCATTTGGGCTCTCCAGCGCCCCTCGGATATTTTCAAAGATCATGGGAGAGGTGGTAGGTCATTTACATCAAAAAGGCATGCTGGTGATCAATTACCTGGACGACCTTCTCCTGGCAGCAGACTCGATTTCACAGCTAGTCAGCCACATGGAGATCCTAAAGCAGACCCTTCTCTCGTTAGGATGGATATTAAACGTAGAAAAATCAGAGCTATGTCCCAGCCAGCAAAGGGTGTTCTTAGGAATCCTGTTAGATTCTCAGAAAACATGCTCTTTTCTTCCTTTGGAGAAGCAGGAAAGAGTGGTGACTGCGGTAAACCAATTCCGTGTAAGGCACAGAATTTCCTTGAGAGAGATCATGCGCCTCCTGGGTCTCCTAACCTCCACCATACCCGCAGTGTCCTGGGCCCAAGCCCATACCAGATGCTTACAAACGTTTCTCCTGACCGCCTGGGACAGAAGCCAGTCCTCCCTAGAAAGATCTGTAACCATCCCATTCCAAGTCAAAAAGTCCCTAGCTTGGTGGGTAATAAGAAAACATCTTCAAACAGGAGTTCTGTGGCGCCCAGAGAATGTAGTATCTGTCACCACGGACGCAAGCGGGAGGGGCTGGGGCGCTCATGCTCTAGACTTGGTGGTACAGGGCGTCTGGACTCCAGAGATTTCATCTTCCTCCTCGAACCTAAGAGAATTGATGGCAGTCTGGAACGCACTACAAAAACTCCAACCAATCCTGTTGGACAGACATGTGAAGGTGTTTTCCGACAACTCCACCACAGTGGCCTATTTAAATCGACAGGGAGGCACGAGGAGCCGCTCTCTTTCAGCAGTATCCAGGAAGATCTTCGGATGGGCAGAGAGCAATGTCAGATCTCTATCGGCTCTGCATCTAAAAGGGGAGGAGAACACCTTGGCGGACTATCTCAGCAGGCAAACAGTAAGAGAGCGCGAATGGGCATTAAACCAGGAAGTTTTTCTCCAGTTAGTGCAAAGATGGGGGCCTCCGGTCTGGGACCTATTTGCCTCTCCACAGAACACAAAACTAAAAGATTTCTTCTCAATCTGCCACCAAAAGATTCCAGACAGGATGGATGCCCTCTCACTTCCATGGCCAGAGGGGCTACTTTATGCATTCCCTCCATTTTCTTTAATTCCACGTACCCTCATGAAGGTCAAGAAGGAAGGAGCTCAAGTAATCTTGATCGCCCCTTACTGGCCCAGGAGGGCTTGGTTTCCCCTTCTACAAGCTCTTGCAATAGAGGAACATTGGACGCTACCCCTGATCCCGGACCTCTTACAGCAGGGCCCAGTTCTGCACCCAAGGATTCATGTACTCCAGTTGGCTGCTTGGAGGTTGAGCGGGGATTGTTGAAGGAAAGAGGGTTTTCTAACGCAGTTATTTCTACACTTCTGCATAGTAGAAAGCAAATTACTTCCAAAATATATCTACGTTTCTGGAAAGCTTTCTTAACCTTTGCAGGTACCAGATGGGACCCCCTTCAGCCTCTGAATATAGGATTAATTTTAGATTTTCTACAGGCAGGGTTTGATAAAGGTTTGAGAACCAGTACACTAAAAGTCCAGGTTTCAGCATTGAGCGCTTTTATGGACATTAGGTTGGCTGAAAACCCATTAATAATTAGATTTTTAAAGGGAACAAATAGATTAAGACCCTGTTTTTCTGTACAGGTTCCTCCCTGGGACTTGAGTCTAGTACTTTCAGTCATTATGTCTCACCCCTTTGAGCCAATCTCAGACCTGTCTATCAGATTGTTGACATTCAAGACTACCTTCCTCATCGCCATCACCACCGCAAGGAGGATCGGTGAAATCCAGGCCTTCTCGTGTAAACAGCCTTATATTTCTGTTCTGGACGACAGAATCATCCTTCGTCATTCCCCGGCCTTCCTACCAAAAATGTTCTCCAAGTTTCATTGCCAGCAGGACATTGTATTACCATCTTTCTGTGCCTCCCCCACCTCTCAGCAAGAAAGAGAATATCACAACCTGGACGTCAGGCGATGTCTTTTAAAATACTTGGAGGTAACAGACTCCTTTAGGAAGTCTGATCACCTTCTTCTACAATTCCAGGGTAAAAACAAAGGTTTAGGGGCTTCTAAAGCTTCCATAGCACGTTGGATTAAAGCCACCATCATCCTCTGTTATGAAGAAAAAGGCCTGGCTCCCCCATTACGTATAAAAGCTCACTCCACCAGGGCTTTGTCCGCTTCTTGGGCAGAGTGTGGGGCGGCATCCATAGACCAAATCTGTAAGGCTGCCACATGGTCTAATCCCATGACCTTCTTCAGGCATTACAAGATTGATGTCATGTCCAATCAGGATCTTGCGTTTGGACGTAAAGTCCTTTCGGCAGTGGTCCCTCCCTAGTGGATCTCTGTTATTTCTCCTATCAGTGCCGGTGTGGAGACGATAGGGAAAGATGACAATTACTCTTACCGGTAATTTGATTTCCCGAAGTCTCCACAACGGCACTGGGTTAATTCCCCCCCCCCAAAAAAAAAAAAAAAAAACACACATGCTACTATATTTAGTTGATATTGTTCACGTTTTACATAGCCACTGATGTTATTGTATAGTTGGCTGCTCTTTCTTTGTATGTTATTTGTCTTCGGTCTCTGATACTAACTGAAGATGGATGGAGGAGGTGTCTTTTTATTTGGGCTTCCGCTGTTGTTTCCTGTCCTCTGGAGGCGGGTTCAAGCTCCTATCAGTGCCGTTGTGGAGACTTCAGGAAATCAAATTACCGGTAAGAGTAATTGTCATCTTTCTTGTCAGGGTTGTTGCCTCGTAAGTTGGCGACTGTGGCCATACGTTCACATGGCATTCAATTTATATAATGTTACAATTCTTATCTCATTGTTCTATTTTCTGCCGGTTTTCTGTAATCTGGCAAATACGAATGTTGATAATACCATTAATGATTGGTTAATTGTTTTTGTTCTCCTCCCCCTCCCCCCCTCTTTCCTTGCTTTCCCTCCCCCCTCCTCCATTCCTTTTTCCTCGAAGCACTACTTTAATAGGCCTGGTCACAAAACGACTTAGCACCTGGTCCGTCCTCCTTCCATGGCATGATGGCGCAACTTAAGATCTCCACATACAACGCGAGAGGTATGAACTCACCAGCTAAGAGGCCAAGTGGTGCGTTTCTTGAGAAAGTCAAAAGCAGACATTTGCCTCTTGCAGGAAACGCACTTCAAGAAAGGCCATATCCCGACAATGAACCAGTCATACTTTGCGGTCTGGTTTCACTCTGGCTCGCATAATAACTCCTCTAAAGGAGTCAGCATAGGGATCAGCAAAAATATTCCCTTTATCCTATCCAAAAAATGTATTGATTCGGAGGGCAGGTTTATATTTTTGAAAGGCAATCTCGGCAGTCAGCCGGTAACAATAGCCAACATATATGCCCCTAACACTAACCAAATTTCATGGTTAATCACCACATTGAAGAGCCTTAGGAAATTCGCTGTAGGCACTGTATTTCTCGGAGGAGACTTTAATGTTGTTATGGAGCCTTTACTTGACTCCTCTTCCGGGAAATCCTCAATATCATACAAGGCTTTAGCCAAACTGAAATCACACTTACGTTCTTTACAACTCACTGATGTCTGGAGGACACTCCACCCAACTGAGAAAGACTACACTCACTTCTCAGCCCCACATCACTCATATCAACGACTAGATTATTTCTTTATAACTCGGACTCAGATTCAAAATTGTACATCAGTAGCAATTGAAACTCCGGTTCTCTCTGACCACTCTGTAGTTTCTCTACAATATAAATTCCCTTCTATGCCTTCAAAGGCGTTCAAATGGCGTCTCAATGATCTACTATTATACCCCCCTCAAAATGTCGCTAAAATTAAACAGCTCTTGTCTGATTATTTTCAATTGAATGATAACGGAGAAGTCAATACACAGACCCTTTGGGAGGCCCATAAGACATATATAAGAGGCCATTTCATCTCCTTAGCGGCATATACACGAAAACTCCGTGACAAAACCGTATCAGACCTTCAACAGAAAATAGCCAGACTTGAGAAGCTCCATAAAAAATCCTTGGCTCTAGCTCACTTAGCTGAGCTCAATGAATTACGTACTGAACTTAAAAATACTCTGAATCTTCAAGCTGCTAAGTCCTATTTATACGCGAAATACAAACATTATGCGCACGGAGATAAGCCCACTAGATTCATGTTGGCGCAGATCAAACATAGAAAGTATAAATCTTATATCACCAAACTAAAAAGCAAAAAGGGTAATGACCTTTTCAAAACGGAGGACATAGCCAGAGAATTCAGAGATTTTTATAGTGCCCTGTACAATCTACACCCCACGGACGACCTAATCTCAAGACAAAAGAAGCAAATAGCTATAGATACATTCTTGAAATCCTTAAATCTACCTCACCTGACCCCTGAGCAACAGAAGAAACTCTGTGTAGAAATCACACCCTCAGAAATACAATTCGCTATAAAAAACACACCGAAGAATAAAAGCCCAGGCACGGATGGCTTCTCTTCCCATTACTATAATACTTTTACTGACATCTTACTCCCGTACCTTAACAAATTATATTCAGAAGCCCTCCAAGGCATTCCTTTTCATAGCCAGACCCTAGAAGCTAGAATCTCAATTATACATAAAGAAGGTAAAGACCCATCCATCTGCAGTAACTATAGGCCAATTTCTCTCCTCAACGTAGATCCGAAAATTTATGCAAAAATACTTGCTTCGAGACTGAGTGCCACACTCCCAGACATAATTAACCCAGACCAAGTGGGTTTTGTCCCAAAAAGGGAGGGGAAGGATAACATACACTCACCGGCCACTTTATTAGGTACACCTGTCCAACTGCTCGTTAACACTTAATTTCTAATCAGCCAATCACATGGCGGCAACTCAGTGCATTTAGGCATGTAGACATGGTCAAGACAATCTCCTGCATTTCAAACCGAGCATCAGTATGGGGAAGAAAGGTGATTTGAGTGCCTTTGAACGTGGCATGGTTGTTGGTGCCAGAAGGGCTGGTCTGAGTATTTCAGAAACTGCTGATCTACTGGGATTTTCACGCACAACCATCTCTAGGGTTTACAGAGAATGGTCCGAAAAAGAAAAAACATCCAGTGAGCGGCAGTTCTGTGGGCGGAAATGCCTTGTTGATGCCAGAGGTCAGAGGAGAATGGGCAGACTGGTTCGAGCTGATAGAAAGGCAACAGTGACTCAAATTGCCACCCATTACAACCAAGGTAGGCAGAAGAGCATCTCTGAACGCACAGTACGTCGAACTTTGAGGCAGATGGGCTACAGCAGCAGAAGACCACACCGGGTGCCACTCCTTTCAGCTAAGAACAGGAAACTGAGGCTACAATTTGCACAAGCTCATCGAAATTGGACAGTAGAAGATTGGAAAAACGTTGCCTGGTCTGAGTCTCGATTTCTGCTGCGACATTCGGATGGTAGGGTCAGAATTTGGCATCAACAACATGAAAGCATGGATCCATCCTGCCTTGTATCAACGGTTCAAGCTGGTGGTGGTGGTGTCATGGTGTGGGGAATATTTTCTTGGCACTCTTTGGGCCCCTTGGTACCAATTGAGCATCGTTGCAATGCCACAGCTTACCTGAGTATTGTTGCTGACCATGTCCATCCCTTTATGACCACAATGTACCCAACATCTGATGGCTACTTTCAGCAGGATAATGCGCCATGTCATAAAGCTGGAATCATCTCAGACTGGTTTCTTGAACATGACAATGAGTTCACTGTACTCAAATGGCCTCCACAGTCACCAGATCTCAATCCAATAGAGCATCTTTGGGATGTGGTGGAACGGGAGATTCGCATCATGGATGTGCAGCCGACAAATCTGCGGCAACTGTGTGATGCCATCATGTCAATATGGACCAAAATCTCTGAGGAATGCTTCCAGCACCTTGTTGAATCTATGCCACGAAGAATTGAGGCAGTTCTGAAGGCAAAAGGGGGTCCAACCCGTCACTAGCATGGTATACCTAATAAAGTGGCCGGTGAGTGTATATAGAGTAATTCACCTCATCTCTTATGCACAGCATTCGTCCACGCCCCTCCTCCTTCTTGGCACCGATGCCGAGAAGGCATTTGATAGGGTGAGTTGGCAGTTCCTGGCGGCCTCCATGGCAGCTTTTAATATCCCAGAGCAATTCACGACTGCAGTTTTCTCTATGTATAAAAATCCCACTGCTAAGGTCTTGGTGAATAATACTCTTTTCACCTTCACGCCAGGGCTGCCCACTCTCTCCTCTTCTGGTTATCATAATAATGGAAACCCTCTTACAAACACTGAGACAAAACCCCCAAATTAAAGGTGTCAAATGTGGCTCAGTTGAACATAAAACCACAACTTATGCTGATGACCTGCTACTACTCACTACCAACCCATCCATCTCACTACCCATAATAGAACAGATTTTGGATTCTTTTGGAGAAGTGTCCGACTTTAAGGTCAATATGTCCAAATCATAAATACTGAACATCACCATACCCGAACATTTGGCCCAAGATATGCGCTCCAGATCCCCTTTTGACTGGTCTCAACCTGAGATCAAATTCCTTGGCATCAACATATCTCCCAACCTGTCCAACTTATTTAAGAATACTTTTCCCCCATTATTGCAGAAAATTACCACTACGCTTTCCAACTGGTCTATTCCTTATGTCTCTTGGTTTGGCCGAAAAAATATTGCTAAATGTCTAATATGGCCTAAAATAACATACCTCCTGCAAGCTCTCCCGATACATATTCCACGAACATATTTTGATAACGTCCGCCGATTGTTCTCCA